>APFE030402009.1:275959-296499 GCA_000404065.3 Pinus taeda
TCCTCTAACCGATTGGGTATCAAATATTGTTCCTGTGATGAAAAAACAAGGAACGATTAGAGTGTGCGTTGATTACAGGGATGTAAATCAAGCTTGTCCGAAAGACAACTACCCTACACCCTTTATCGACGAGATAATTGATGAATGCATCGGATGTGAAATATTTTCATTCATGGATGGATTTTCCAGGTATAATCAAATAAATATCCACCCACAAGGCAAGTCAAATACTGAATTCATTTGTCCATGGGGCACATTCGCATATCACAAGCTACCCTTTGGTTTGAAGAACGCAGGGGAAACTTTTCAGAGAGCAATGAACTATGCTTTCCATGACATCAAAAACATCGTTCAACCTTATCTCGATGACCTCCCAGCTCATTTGTGAAAGCAGACCGATCATCCGTGCCATTTGAGAGCAATATTTCTACGTTACCGACACTACAAGATAAGACTCAATCTGCACAAATGTGTGTTTTGTGTCAGTTCTGGTCATTTACTTGGCTTCATTGTCTCAAAGGATGGGATTCGTCTCGACCCTTGCAAGGTTTAGGCAATCATCTATTTTCCTCCACCTTCAAGCCTGCTTCAGATTCAGGAACTCCAAGGGAAAGCAAATTTCCTCACGAGGTTCATTCCAAATTACGCCGAACTAGCTAAAGGTTATACTCGTTTGTTGAAAAAGGATGTACCCTTCATTTGGGACCAGTTCGCGCAAGCCTCCTTTGATGCTTTGAAGAAATCTCTAATACAAGCATCATTAATGTATGTTCCTGATTATCAAAAAGACTTTAACCTATATCTGGCTGCAGCAGATACGACCATAGCAATGGTTTTAGTTCAAGAAGACAATGGAATTGAACATCCTATATATTATTTAAGCTGAAACTTAGATGATACGGAAATGAAATACTCCTACGTTGAAAAGCTCGCCCTCGCAGCTGTTCAAGCGATACAAAAATTTCGACACTACGTCCTCTTCAGGAAAACTACCATTTTATCAGATTGCAACCCCATGACTTATATATTGTTGTGACAGTTGCTGGGGGGCAAGTATTCGAAATGGATAGCAATTCTACAAGAGTTTGATTTGGAATTCAAAAAATCCAAATCAAAGAAAGCCCTGGTATTCGCGGAGTTACTATGCGATCTCCCATCATCGTCCAACGATGCAACATCCGAAGAAGAAATCGTGGATGAAAATTTGTTTCTGATATCTTCAAGCGATTTGTGGTACAGAGATATAATCATTTATGTCCAAACACAAACATACAGGTCTAATACCTCAAGCTCTGAACAACGACGTATTCGATACCAAGAAAAAGACTACGTGATCGTCGGTGATACTCTTTACTATCGTGGTATTAATACAGTTCTGCGGAGGTGCCTCACCCTTGAGGAGGTCGAAAAAGTCCTGAATGACTGCCATTCAGGCACGTGTGGGGAGCATCAATCTGGTTATGCTATGGATCAAAAAATTTTACGAGCAGGATGCTTCTAGCCAACAACGTTCAAAGATTGCAAAACCACAGTTAGAAGTTGTCATGCTTGTCAAATTTCCGATAGCAAAACCAGAAGACCACCCGCATCATTGCAACCAACAGTAGCTGTTGGGCCATTCACCAAATGGGGCATAGATTTCATGACATGTAACACCACCTCGACCGGGGGGCATGGGTACATAATAGTCGCAGTGGACTATTTTACCAAATGGGCTGAGGCGATGCCTACATTAAACAACAGCGGTGAAACAACTACCCTTTTCTTTTTCAATCACGTAGTCTCCAGATTTGGCATTCCACAGACCATAGTCACAGATCATGGATCTCATTTTCACAATCACATGATGGTTGAGTTGGCTGCCAAATTAGGACTGTCCCATGACAGCTCTACTCCATACTATCTGCAAGCTAATGGACAGGTTGAAGCAATCAACAAAGTCCTAAAGCGCATGCTGCAAAGGATGATCGGAGTCCACAAACGGGATTGGCACGTAATCCTATACTCAGTCTTGTGGGAAATCCAGACATTGGTAAGAAATGCAATCAGATTCACACCTTTTCAATTAGTGTACGGTCTGGAAGCAATCTTACCGGTTCAATGTGAAATCTCGTCCCTCAAACTCGCAGTCGACCTTCTCCCTGGAACCTCAGAAGAAGAAGCTTGTTTCTTGGAACTAATCCATTTGGATGAAACCCATCGTGATGTAGCTTCAACTAACGAGGCTCATAAGAAACGAGTCAAAGCACAGTTCGACAAGAATGTCAAACCTCGTGTTTTCTCAGAGGGTGACCTGGTTTTACTTTATGTCCTGGAATTCGATAAATTGGGAGTAGGGAAATTCAAATCGTTATGGATGGGTCCCTATATTGTTAAACGAGTGTTAGAAAAATGAGCCTACGAGTTGATGGACTATGATGGGATTCCACTGGCACAACCTCGCAACGGATTGTACCTCAAGCGTTACTATGCTTGATTTCACATAGTAATCCTCGTGCTTTTGTTACATTTTTGTTTTCGCCAGGAGTATTTAATTTGGTTAAGTAATCCACTTTTTACATTCGTTGCAGATGTCAAACCTACTGGAATCATTCGTTGGATATGCCGACGGGACAAGTTGTAGTTCGCAGAATCTGTCTTCTGTGGCATGGGCCATTTTCAATCCCAGCGGCGAGTTAGTAAGTTTCAGAGGAGTGTGTATTGGTCGGTCTACGAACAATATCGCTGAGTATAGCACATTGATAGAACTCCTTTCTGATGCCATCACACATGGTATATGTCGACTTATCATCATACTAGACTCATAGCTCGTCATTCTACAACTCACCGACATCTATGCTGTGCGAAATCCAGCTATCTATCGCATGTTCCTAAGGGTCAAAATTTTGGAAAGACAGTTTGATTTCATCCAATATCAACATATTTCCAAAAGATTAAACACATTAACAGACTCACTGCCAAATTATGTGTTAGATAGACATTTGCGACATTTATAAAAAGAAGCATCACATCAATATATGCAGCAGGATCATGTAACTGAACCAAAATAAAGATCCGAAAATCAAAAATATATTCCATAATTGTTTATAGTATGTACATAATGTTCTGTAACCAAGACAAAAATTGGTCAAATGTCCCAAAACTCAAAAATGCTAGGGGGCACCCTAGCCTAATGACACTGGTGATAACAAGTTATCGCCTGTGCAATCATGCATAAGAGCCTAGTCCATCGACTTGGCACTCCAGTGGTATGTCGTTGCAACCGCAAAGGTAGCTCATTGGTCCTCACGTCCGGGATACCAAGGGTAAGACCCTCAATCTGGTCCTGTAGTGCCAGAAGAGTCTCGGCCAAATCAAGGTCGCGAAGGATAGCCCCCCCAACAGCTTCTCATGCTGGAGCGACCGCTGGGTCTCTACAGTGTACTTCTGGTCGAACTGGGCCAACATCTGCATGTGCACATGAGTTTTGATTAGTCTTGATCATAAGAATATAAGAACATTATAAACAACAATGAACAGAGATATGGTCAGAAGAAAATTACCCATGACACCCCACTGCTCTCCAGCCGGCAGTACCAAATCCGGATCACCTCGGAAATCCATACCAGCATATGGGAACCTAGCATAGACCATCTCTTGACAGTCAAACCACTCAAATAAGGTCTCAGAAAAAGAAACCTGGGGCTGACCAGCATGCCGAGACATGAGATCGACCCAACTCTACATCTGTGGTTCGATCGGTGGAGGTAGGCCAAGTGATATATACTGTGGCTGCATCAGTGGGATTCGCTCCAAGGCGAAAGCAGTCAAAATAGAACCATAACCAAAGTTCTTGGATATGACGCTCTTCACCTTGGTCAACTATTCCTTCATCATAGAAAGTACTGCATCACACCAATTGAACACCTTTGGTTCAAGGCATTCCAAAGCATACTGCATATAAGATCTATTGGCTATATGAAGAGCAGAACTACCAGCCAATCTAGCAAAAGTAAACAGGATGGTCCGCAAGGGCCGGTCAGTGACGTCTCAGATATTGATCTTGCCATCTGCACTCGGCTGAGATCCCTCTCTGCAATGCCGGCGAATGTACTCCCTCACAGACTCACCCCCACGGGCGGAGCCTGATAAAGAGAGAGGGGCACCATGCCTTGATAAGCCGGTCAGAAAATAGATGTCCACCACTATCAAGGGGATCAATTTGCCCCTAATCTGGAATACCTGGTTGATAGGATCCCATGAATTGAGGAAATACTGCAACAAACTGATTTGTTGCCTCATGCTCGAGATACGGAAAAACTTCAGCAAGCCACAGTTCCATAATGCAGCTACTGTGCCATGATCATGTAAAGCAATAGTGTCCTCTTCTTCATGCTTGCATTCTCACCATGTGACAACCATTTTCGTCTGATGAATCTCTGAAAAAAAACAAGGGAAGAGTTAGGATCTTCATTTGGTGAAAACAGGGAAAACTTTCATGAGGAAACTATGCAAAAATTTTCCTCCCTGCACCCATCGCACCCCAGCAAGTGTACTAGGAGTGATGCATACTAACTAGTTAGTGGAGACATCAGTATGCATCACACCTTTTGACTAAGGAAGGGTGCGATGATACTAGGGCGAGTTCTTCAAACCCCAGGGGCTCAGCAGGACAGGGAAATGAGCTCAAAATCCAAAATGAAAGGCATGTAATGAAAGAGCACAAATTTAGCTCTTACCTGGTCCGAACGGCGTCGAGAATCGTCCATAGAATCTCCCAGAATTCGTTGGTGAAAATCAAGGGGGAAAAGCACCTCCAGAGCTCCAACAAACCAAATTCAAATGAAATGGTAAAATGAGAGGTAAAAGTCACTTTTAATTTACCATGCACGTAATTCAAGTAAAATATTAGTGTTTTAACTCATCTATCATACATATGTTTTCATTTCTAATCGGTTTGATGAAGCAAATGAACAGGTAGTACAATCTTTGAAAGAACAAAATGTTAAGGGTAAATTGAAAAATTGATTACCATCATGGCGAGCAATGTTTTCACAGAGTTCAAGCTCGTTAAAAAATAAACATAAGTTATGAGCAAGTGTTTCCCCCAGCGTTTAAGCTCATTAAAAAATGAACCGGTAAATAACCATTGTGAATGCCTTATCGCCAGCTTTTGAGCCTTGGTCGTGTTCTCGCCATCACCTCCACTCTGTTTTTAGCCGATCATTCACCCCGATATGATTGTTTACCCCTTCGAGGAACATCTCCAAAGAGTGATTCTGCTAGCCATCCTTGTAACACTGCTGTAATTGGAAAATTCCAAATCTTACCTGGAATCAGCTGCTACCTGAAACCATCACTCATTCCTCGAAAACGAGTCTTCTTTAATCTCTTTTCACCTGACTCGTAAAATATGAAAAGAATGCCGAGCGATTGGCCTCTCTGGCTCGTTAAAATGCATCGAAAGTGTTATCCCTCCTCTAGATTTTAATCTTTTTCGACCTAAGGGATTATTACACAAAAAGATCGAGCGCTTGTCTGGTTCGGCTCATTAAAACTATCAAAAATTCATCCCTTTCATATTATTTTACGCTTTTTTGGACTTAAGGGATTATGCAATGAAAAAGAATCTTCGGAGTCTTCTTTCCGTTTCTTACAGACTCTCTAAAATTGAAAGAGGCTGAGTTATCTTTGTCGTTAAACTCGTTAAAACCGAATAGCGACAAACTCATCCAAATGGACGAGAACGAGTTTCACTGTCACTAGACTCGCTAAAATATAGCGACAGGTTCACCCGAAGGGCGGATTATAAAACAAGCATATGGTATCCTCCTCAAGCTTGACAAAAATAAAGAGGTACTGGTTAACAATGACTGGGGAAAATTGGGAAGAAAACAAGAAGAAACTTTATTGGTAGCAAGTCGCTCTTGAATATGACACTTTCCTTCTGCATCCATGCCGGGTTGGGTTGTTTCGTTCACTGGTCTTAACCATTGGTCTGTCACGCCATCCATCTTTGGGGTTAACGCTATCAATCCATCGTCAGCGTCACCGATATGTTCAAGAGAAGTCATTCAGACAATTCACCTGTGTCTCACCCACTACAATACATTCATGCTTCATTCTTTCATGACTGCCACCCTGAACCCTGTATCTTCAGTTTGTTTTCACCTCCAAAATCATTTGCTTCGTTCCGTGTCGTTGATGTGGGATTCATTAAGGCCCTTCTATGACGGGTTGCTTCTTTTCAACATCAGCTCATTATCCAAGAAGTTGACTTAGGAACAACCCTTTCAGTACTTTGAAGCTTGCATGCCTTAATGGCAAGTTTCTCACTTTCGGCAACAGGTTTACATCAATGGCCTTCAACCAAGAGATTTTACGTGGTGTTCGACGCCAAGTACCTTTTCACACCACGTGAATTGTTTTGTAGTACCTTGAGGGTCATTGTCATTATTGGTGATTCCTCTCGCGCCTGTTAACAGCTTACATCATTGGCTGGTAATCAGGGGATGTCTTTCCATGTTCGACTCCAGAACAGTTTTTCACATGGATCGACTTGTACTCTGAGTGAAGATTGAACGCGTTTTGAAGACCCCGGATCTAGTTTCGTCCATCCGGGCTGCGATATATTCAGGAATATAAAAACATCCAGTGTACATCATTGCCGAATAGATGATCATCCAAATCAAAGGATGATATGTCCATATCATCAGTCTGTCACACAGACGATCGTCTGTCCTATGTACATGAAAATGAGTTTATAAAGCTAAGCATGGGAATGCTCGCCTCAGCTAGATCATGAAAAAAATGTTGTCAAAATAATGTATTGTATTGTATCTTATTACAGATCGCCTCCCAACTCGAAAAAACTTCAGATCCTCATAGTAAAGCATTTCACCCGACATCAAAAAAGATTAACGACCTCATGCTTCAGGGGGCAACTGTTATAGACATTTTTGGGCACTTCAACCCCAAACAAAAATTTCCATAAATTGAGGGCTCTTAAGTCCCTAAAAGTGTTGCTTCACTACCTAAAGGAACAAGGTCAACTGATTACATCATCTCCCAGAAGTTCTCCACTGAAATCTACTTATAAATGGTCAAAACTGGACCATACTGAAAGCTCAATGCAGAGGGTACAATGCATATCACCTTCCCAATGTACAAGGTGCGATGCATACTGAATTGCTCCTCTGTAGGGTGCGATGGTCGGGAATGTACAAATGGCAGGGAAAAAAATGCGAGGTGGAAGATCATGGAATCTTCTAGAAGCTTCCCCTCTGACACTTGCCACTCCATTTTCGACCAGGGATGAGTAAGAGATCCCCAAGTGGAAGCAGGAACTATCAGAGAGAAGACACTAATCAAGATCCCAAACGATGACTCGCCTCTCTGTAATCATCTATATATGGATCCCTCATCACAGAGATCCAGAGGCTGGAATTTTGTATCTTATAAAGAAGTGCTATTGGTATTCTGGTGTACATTATCAGTGTTGGGTGATCTAGCTTTGCTTGAGGTGAAGAAGGGCTTCTTAGCTGGAGGATGATGTTGGGTCAGAGCATATGGTTGTAATCTTCTTGCTACTTTTCATCTGAATAAAGCTATTCTTGTTTCCTTCCATATTCTTGTTTACTTGTTTATATATGCTTGTATATGGTTAATGCACATCTGATCTTGCATTATTTATGAATTTAGATCCTTGTTTCTTGCATAGTAGTATGTTGTTGTGATTCTACAGGTCCTTTCAGCTGGGCAGACAAAGAAGAAGTGGAAAAACTCTATCAAGAATGAGAGGGAATCAAGCGCAAGACTCAGGTTGGGCCTCTTGTTTCTCCTCTCATCTATTCTCATAAAAGGAATCAATAGTATACTTTGATTGTTTGTTTCTAAGATAGCCACCCATCTTAGTGGGAATAACAGCATCCGAGTGGACATTATTCCCGGATAACACCAACCCACGTATATGTGTTAAAACATTAAAAAATATATAATCTCCTTAAAATCGGTGGCGTTTACGGGTTTTACTTGTTACTCACCTACTGTAGCCTGTGGCCCAACTGTTTCTCAACTGAAAAACTAATTTGGAGAAGTATAAATAAGTCCTCCATGGGAAGGCCTAAGGGGCAGAAAATATTGGATATTGATATTATAGTTGATTACATCCATGATCAAGTCTGAAGAAATCTCTATGCCTTATGCACTCCGAAGTCATAGGAAACCTATGTTTCCTTCTTGAGATTTCCTTCGTCCCTTTTTTACATCCTTTTGTATACCTATAGAGGAGGATTGTTAAGGCCTAGGTAGGATAGATCCAGAGGATGGTTTTTCTTAGAGCCGATAGATGACTCAGGTTGTAGTTTTTCTCTACTTTCTTTAGTTTACATCAATAAAGAATTGTTGTTTTGTTCTTGATATTTAAGGTCTTAATGCATTAATCTATGTTATGATTTTTTTATGAATCTTATGTTAATGCTTATTTTCTTACATGCTTATATGACCTAACATCTATATCAGAAACATGCTTTCTATTACTATTGTCGTATATGATTTGCTTGAATGAGTTGTAGGTTCTAAAGCATTGGAAGAAGAAGAGTGTTTGGCCCCTATGGGAACGACCTCAAATGTAGTACCTCCGGGTAATACCTCTTCTTTCTACTTTAGTAGTTTAAGTATTATGACTACCTGTTTGCATTCCTCTTTATGTTGTAATCCCTCTGCTCTGTAGGGGTTCTCAACCGAAGATGCCAGGGTGACTTACCTGTAAAACCCTCGTCAAAACCCCCTCAAACTCCCTGATAGGGGGGATGTCGCTCCCCCTATTATCCCCCTATTGTGCCTCGCACAACAAACAAGGGGGGCTATCACCGCCCCTGTGACTCCCCTTGTGTGTGGGGCTAGTCATGGAAATAATACAACACACACCCAAAAATCCATTTCTTGTTATTTGGTAGATGGATCTCCACTAATACAAAATGGCTAATTAGTTACTAAAAAAATGACTAAAATTTGCATATAAACAACCATTTTTTAGTCGGTGACCAATAATGACTAAGTTACAGTATCTTATAATGCAAACAAATTTTAGTCATATTTAGCTTAATCATTAATTGGTTGTGTCAATTTTATCATCTAGTAGTATATTTAGTCATAAATTTGGTCATTAATTTAGTCATTAATTTCCACAATTAATGACGAAATACATAAGAAAATATAATCCTATTTGATCACCCAAGAAAACGAATTAATGACCAAAGAAATATGACCAAAATGTTGGTTGTGTTATACGATACAATAAATTAGCTACTAATAGTTATATATATACAAATTTTAGTCATCGTTTGAAACTAATTAATGACCAAAGAAATATGACGAAATTTTGGTCATGTTATAATATACTGTAAATTAGATACTAATAGTTGTATATATGAAAAATTTAGTCATCATTTGTAATCACAAATTTATCAATTATAGTGGTCATTTATATTTTTTTGGTAGTTTCATATTCATTAGATAAACAAAGGATTTAGTAGTTTCTATCCATTTCATTTACTTTCATTAATAATCATTATAAATCTCTAGTTTAGTCATTGCATATTCATTTTATTTTTGTTCATCATTAATCAATATAAGCTACTAATTTAATGGTTTTATATTGATTTTATGTGTTCATTATTATCAACATAAAATAATTAGCATGATTTTGCGACTAAATTAAAAATATGTCATACAATGTGCATGTTCATCTAATATGAAAACACAAAGTTACATATGTTAATTATAGTACCAAATAATATAAAGTACAACTATAAATACTTTCAACCATATACATTATATTATATGAAATGTCAAGTATGACAATATGAATTTCCAACTTAATATTGGCTGGATTACAATTTACACATGAAATATTGTTTCATCAATTCAAAACAATATCATTGTGTTTTCAGGGCATTCTAGGTGAATTCACAAACTCTAAAGACTTTACTATCAATCTATATATGTGTGTCTCATGCGGGATATTGGATTTAAGCGTATCACTAGACCAATTATCTTCTCTATCTCTTTATGCATTTGTCACTCCAGTGTTATTGTTCTCCTCTTTCTTCAATTCCTACTTCTTACCATCAATATTGAGTTCATCTTCTGAAAATAAAAGAATATACAATGCAGATTAATAAGACATGAAATACGACGAACACTCGAATATAAACTAAATTAAACTATAAAGTATTTATACGACATATGCCTCAACATCAATAGTGTCAATGCAAATTCTCCCCAGAAAAGCAAGAAACTCGAATATTATATATATATATAATATATATAATAATATATATATATATATAGTATATATATATATGAAACACATCTCTAGCCTAGACCTTTTAGATATGATCATTAGATGTCAAATGCACCTTAGGTTAATTGAGTTCATTTTAAAGTTTATCTTGAGTTATGTCTCAGTTTTCAAGCCTTAGCGATGTGACTCAAAAAACCTTAAATGCAACTAAATGAGACAAGACACTTTCAACTTGATGAATTGTCTACACTAGAGAGGGTAGAGAACACACAATCAAATGCAAACAACCAAGCAACTGAAAGAAAAATGATCTTTCACTACTTCACATTTCGAAAAAATAAACTAATGAAAATTGCATCCCAATTCCTAATTTCCTAACAAATACATTTCTAACAGTCCTTTCAAAAGAAAAAGAGTTCTTTTCGTTTTCAAATGCCAATGCAATCCTAGTTATGATGCTGACTTTCGCAGCATAATGATGCAACAAACTAGAATTTCATTCCTTTTCATGAAACAATGAAATGAATTTTTCGCATACAACACTTCAATGAAAATGTTTTCGAGACAATTAGCTCTTCAAGCAAATGAAAACACGAAAAGAGAGACTCATTTAGACTAATGAAGCACCAAATTTACCAAAAACAAGACAAGCAATGTAATCCATGCCAGAAAAGAAATTTTAGACAAGCAAATGAAAACTTATCAAACTTGTGTAATGGAGGTCAAAGCCATAAAAGGACCGCAAATGAAATGCAAGGAATAAGTACACCAACAACTCGACTCACTGAGTCCACAATCAGCTGAATGTATGACAATGTAGATGCCCTAGTGTCACTAACCAACTAATGACCCAAGAAATCAAGCAGAAATATGCCAAACCAACAAGCAAACAAAATCAAATGAAAAGCAGCTTTCTAGTCAGGGAGAAAACAGTCTAAAAGGCTTACGGGGTCGAAATCATGAGAGAAAAACACACTGGCCAAGTTTGGGGACAAACCCTAATATTCACTTACAGGCATCGACGTGACTACCTAACTGACAACAAGCGCCAGAGGTAGGTTGATGTGACTGTTTCTTAGCATATCACACTGATCGTCGTGACCGTCAGTAGATTAAAGGCACTGAGCAAGGCAGCCAAGGAAAAAATAAAAAATTTTAAAAACAGGGACGAAATCTACTACTATGAATTTCAAACTCGGACGAGTTAGGAGAAGAAAAGAAACATAACCAAAGGGAAAAAGTGGAACTAGAAAAGTTCACATGAAATCATGAAATCTCAAATAAAACAAATAGAAGGATTGGTTCCCTAGTATGGTCGCTAATTTATGGTGAAGTAAAATTATGAGTGTAGACACAAACAATTCCTCTAGCCTAATAATGGTTTTGGCCACAACTAATACATTCTATGGAAGATTTCTTTAGGTTAGAACCAATTAATAGGGCCTACCTCTTAGTACGCTTATCCTATTTGATGATGTCCTTGCTTGCTCACTCCAGCTATCTCTCACTTCCTTCTTCAAACACCTGAAACAAGTAAACAACAACAAACAATAACTGTGATAATAGACAAATTGTAATTCAACGTACTTAACAAGACAAAAAGCATTAAGCCATGAACATGTAAGATGACACATCATGTAGGAAATCAATCGATAGTTGCATATATATTGAATCAAGAAGAGATTACAACCATTGTCTTGACATTTCCATTCTCCTTTGACAAAACCAGGTTCCCACACACTTCTACTAGCATTCCATGATGGCCTCAACAATAGTAGTTTTAAGGCTCTTCCCTTTAGGCTTCACACTAAACCAAATTCACACTTCTCCCTCACAAAACTAGAGAGCTACAACTATGAATAGCTTGTTGTTAACTCCAAACTTAATTAGCACTAGCACACTAACATTAACACTAGCTTGTGCTTGGGAAAAAGGGAGGTTTATATAGGATGAATGGATGGGAGATGGATCCTCTTCTCATGGGAGAAGTTGTTATCTCTTGAGGTAGTTCCATCATTATAGTGGAAAGGAGCCGAAACTAACATCATCGACCGCATTTGGCCAAACCATTTACCAGACTTCCGTTACGAAGCTTCTAGAGTTGGAAGCTTCATCTCCTTCTTTAAAAACCTTTCCATAAGAGGACCGGTGTGACTAGAACAAAGCTCAATTGCTCTGGTCAGTACTAGGGACAATGTTAATCTCTGCATATTGGTGCAAGGAGGACAAGGGCCATTAGCATCAGTCTTCTAAACTAGGAAAATCAAAAGATTTTGGGGAAATGGTGCAAAAGGTAATTGCTCTGCTCATGAAGAGGGACATAATGGGAGTTTCTTCATGAAGGGTAAGCATAAAGGGTTCACTGTAGAGGTACTCTAGGATCAAGGAACGGGGAGTACAGGGAAAGTGAAAAAATCATGTGTAACACATACTTTAGATACAATCCCAATGAACTGGTATTTGGAAATGGAGCTTCGCCATGGGATAGTTGAATGGGATATCTTAAGAGAGATTTTTTTATTGACTTTCAGCTTTAAGGATGCATTTGAATGCATTGATGAAGCACTCCAGTTCATAAAAGCAACTATATTCAGAATGCCTAAGGAACTGGTCAAATGGGATTAGTCGGATCAGAGTACACAGTTGCATGATGCGCTGGAATGTTACAATGTGACTGTTGAAGATAAAGAAGAAGACCCATAGAATATTAACATTCCAGAGACAAAAGGACATCGTGAAGTGAAAGGATTGAAAGAAGAAAAATCGGATATATCGGCTACTTTGAAAACTAAACAAGTAAATATTGGATTTGAAGCAAAGCCTAAGTTCGCGAACATAGGAGACTATTGGGATGAAGATACAGTCGATAAGGTGGCCAAATTGTTGCGTGAATACGAGGACCTATTTCCAACAAAATTTGAGGATCTAAAGGGAATTATTTGAGATTTGGGTGTTATGAAGTTTATGTTGAAACCAGATGCAAAGCCCATTAAGCAGAGACCTTATTGGCTAAATCAAAAGTATAAAGAATAGGTGCACCAAGAGCTTGATAAGGTGCTAGATGCCGATATTACTAAACCACTAGAAGAATTTGATTGGGTAAGCCCAATGGTTGTCCAAGAGAAGAAACAAAAAGGTGAAATCAAGATATGCGTAGATCTAAGAAAGTTGAATGATGCATGAGTTCACGATCCATTTCCAACACCATTTATAGATGAAGTATTATAGAATGTTGGCAAACAAGAGGCTTATTCATTTATTGATGGGTTCTAAGGATACCATCAAATAAAAACCACGTTGAAAGATCAGAGCAAGACAACCTTTGTGATGGAGTGGGGTTGCTTTCAATATACAATAATTCCATTTTGATTGAAGAACGCGCTTGCAATATTCTCCCGAGTAGTAATCATGGTGTTCAAGGAATTTATTCATAAATTTTTGGAGTTTTATTTTGATGATTGGACTATGTTTGGGTTGGTGAAGCACCATTTTGAAAGTCTATGCCTTATGCTCGATAGATGTCGAAGGTATCAGATCACCTTGAATTTGAAGAAGTGAATATTTTGTGTGCCATTTGGAATTTTTCTTGGCTATGTAGTATGTAAGCAAGGATTGATGGTAGACCTTGGGAAGATCGCTGTGATTGTGAATTTGGAAGCTCCCAGGAATGTAAAACAGTTGCGTGTGACCTTGGGGCACACTGGGTATTATAGAAAGTTTATCAAGGCATATGCTCAGACAACCACGTTGATGGAAACATTATTGAAGAAATATGTGATGTTTTGTTGGGATTAAGAATGACAATGAATTCTAGATGTGCTAAAGGAAAAGATGGTGAGTGCACCTATTTTGTTGTTTCGATACTGGAAGAAAGAATTCCATGTGCACGTAGATGCTTCTTGTATTGTGCTTGGTGTAGTATTAACACAGGCAAGATAAGGAGAATGTTTAAACAAACCACTCTTCATCTAGCAACAACAAATTGATTAAAAACTCAACAGTTATCAACCTCTCAAATCTGGCATTAGATGACAACTTAAAAGCACTGCTAGAAAAAGGTCTTAATGTTGCTATATCTCTAGCAAAAATTCACTGCGCATGTTGAAACAAACCACTCTTCATCTAGCAACAACAAATTGATTAAGAACTCAACAGTTATCAACCTCTCAAATATAGCATTAGATGACAACTTAAAAGCATTGCTAGAAAAAGGTCTTAATTTTGTTATATCTCCAACAAAAATTCCTGTGAATGATATCATAAGTAACATTGAGGTCATCATCAGGAACACAGATCAAAATGTTGCTGAAGAAATTAGACAGGACGTCACCAGAATTCTCAGAAATGCCAGACCTCCTCCCAACAACATCTCCAAAGAAGAATCCATAGCCCTAAAAAACATCAAGAAGAACAAGGACATCATAATTTTAAAAGCAGACAAATGAAATGCCACTGTTATTATGGATAGGACAGATTATGATAATAAGATGGAAGAACACCTTAACAAATGTGGTTGCTATAAAATTCTTAACAAGGACCCCAACAACAAAATACTCCGCCTAGTTAGTAACAAAATAAAAAACTCCTCTCTAGATTCTACTATTAAGAATAGGTTAGTACCCAATAGCGCCATCATCCCTAGAATTTATGGTGTACCCAAAATCCATAAAGCTGGTGTTCCTCTCAAACCCATTGTGAACACCATAGGATCTCCCACTTACTGGTTAGCAAAATACCTTGCTAACAAGCTTAGACCTCTATCATGTAACACTCCCTCTTACACCAAAGATTCCGCCTCTTTCATAGAATGGATTAAAAACCTTGAAATTAGCGACAACGATCTCCTAGTTAGCTTTGACGTTGTCTCTCTCTACAATATGATTCCTATAGATAAAGCCATAGAAGCCTTGAAGAATATTATAGACCATGAAACTTTGGATCTAGTAAGCATTTGCCTTAAATATTCATACTTCAGTTTCAAAGGTAAAATCTATGAGCAAACTCATGGAGTTGGCATGGGTTCTCCTTTATCACCTCTAATTGCTAATTTATATATGGAACGTTTTGAACAAATGGCCCTTAAATCTTTCCCCTTCACCCCTGATGAATGGAAAAGATACGTAGATGATATTTTTGCTAAATGGAGACATGGCTTAGATAAACTTAATGAATTCTTATCCCACTTAAACAGCCTCTCAAAACACATTAAATTCACTATTGAGATTGAAAAAGACAACCAACTCCCCTTCCTAGATGTCCTCCTCACCAAGAAAAATGGCAAGCTAAGCCACCAGGTCTTCAGGAAGCAAACTCACACTGACAAATACCTTCACTCAAATTCCCACCACCACCCGAAGCAAAAAGTCGGTGTCATCAAAACCCTAGCTACCAGAGCTTCAAGAATCTCTGACCCTAAACATTTAGAAGAAGAACTTAACCATCTCTACATGGTCTTTATAAACGTTATCCAAAAAATAATTAAAAAATCCACAACCAATAACGAAAAAAGAAAGACTCTAGAAAACCCTAGAATCTCCTTACCCTATATTAAAGGAACCACAGACAAAATAGCCAGAATTCTCACCAAGCATAACATTATGGTGGCCTTCACACCCCCTAACACCATCAAAAACATGCTAGATTCTGCCAAGGACCTAATTGACCCAAAAAATCACAAAGGAGTATACTCAGTTCCTTGCTCATGTGGCAAAATATATATAGGTGAAACAGAGAGATCATTTGGCATTAGGCTAAAAGAACATATTAATGATATTTCAAAAAATAGGTCAGAAAAATCAGGTCTAGCTGAGCAAGCATGTTCTTCCTCACACTATATTTGCATGGAACAAGCAAGATTAATTCACAAGGAAGACCATTATTTAAAAAGAAGGGTGAAGGAAGCAATTGAAATCGAAAAATCCTCCAATAACATGAATAGAGATGACGATCTAAAGTTAAGTAACACCTGGAAACTCCTTTTAAATAAAATAAAAAAGCATTAATCAAAGATTTACGCACATTCATTTAAAAAATAAAAAAAATAATAAAAAAAAAGAATATAAATAATAAAAATAATTAATAATAAACAAATTATAATAACAAAATAATATATATATATATTATCATATTATATATTTATATATATTATACTATATTAAATATTATATTTAATATATTATTTTATAATAATAATATATAAAATATAGGTATATATATAGGATTAAAAAAATAAAAAAATAAGTAATAAAATAAATAGATAAATAAATATAATACAAATAAAAAATTAAATTATACTTATTTAATAAAAATAATTTATTAATTAATTAATCATTGTAAGCTGACCACGAAAGACAAAAAAAAAAAAAAAAAAAAAAAAAAAAAAAAAAAAAAAAAAACTATTATAAGGCTCTGAAATTTCTCGCTCTCTCTTATCAAATACATGTCATTGCCCTGATGAATGACTCACTAGCTATCCAAACGTAGGTTTCAAAACTGTTCACAGGGTTTTCCAAAAAAAAAAAAAAAAGATAAGGAGAAATTGATTATATGATAACCTTCGCTAGAGGAAAGTTATCAAAGGCCAAAACGAATTATTCCACTATAGAGAGCGAAGGGCTGGTGATGGTTTACGTGCTACAAACATTTCAACAATATTTTTTGTAAAAACATTTTAAATTTTATACAGATCACTCTGCACTAATGTACCTGGTCAATAATCATGTACTGGGGGGTAAGATGTATCGACGGTTATTGTTACTTCAAGAATATGACTTTGAAGTGATTGTGAATCCTAGAAGTTTGAATGCAGGACCAGATCACCTCTTAAGGATTGAAACGGGCGAAGAACCAAATAGTTTGGAGGAAGGACTGCCAGATTCACAAATCTTTGCATTGCACATCGCGTATGACCATTTTGCTGATATGATTCAGTTTTTAACCACATGTACAACTCCAGAAGGATATTCCACTCAATAGAAGAAGGAATTAGTAGTCCTCTTTGCAAATTTTTCAATGATTTCAGGTCACTTGTATAAGATGAGAATAGATGAAATACTGTGAAGGTATGTTCCAAAGTTTGAACCTACTAGTATCCTTGTCGAAGCACATGGACGAGAAGGAGGAGGACACTACGTAGGAAAGGCGACTACGTAGAATATTTTGTGCGCTGGTTTATGGGGGCTGACATTACATAAGGATTCTAAGGTGTACTACAAGGTGTGCGATGCTTGTGAAAGGACGGGAAAGCCGTCACAAAGAGACAAATTACCTTTAAATACTCAAATTTCATTGCAGGTATTTGATAAGTGGGCTATTTATTTCATAGGTCCAATACAACCACCAGGTAAGAAGACTGGCGTGCGGTATATTATTACTAGAACAGAGTATTTAACCAGATGGGTGGAAGCACGACAAGTGAAGGATTGCCCAGTTTCCACTACTGCGAAGTTTTTGTTTGAATATGTCTTAACACGTTTTGGATTCCCTAAGGTGTCGATGAGTGATAGGGGTACACATTTCTTGAATGAAAAGATCAGTATGATGCTTGCATAATTCCAGGTAAACCACCAAAAGAGCACGCCCTATCAGCCATAGGTGAATGGAGTACTGGAAGCATTTAAATCAATATTGGAGAACACATTGACAAAAGTCTATAACATGCAGAAGAATGTCTGGGATGTGTGCATACCTACAGTTCTATGGGCATAGAGGATGACTTGTAAGAATTTGATAGGCCAAACGCCGTTTAGGTTGGTTTATGGGATTGAAGTGGTGATGCATATGGAATATATTGTGCCAAGTCTATGTATTGTAGCTTTAACAGATATAATGGATCAGAAGACCTTGGAGGAATGAATCATGCAGCTAATGGAGTTGGAAGAGGACTGCTTTCTTCTTAGCTTTCACTAGCAAGTACAAAAGGAATGAGAAAAAGTGTGGAATGATAGATGATTTAGTGCTCCTATATGACAACAAGTTTACAAAGTTACTATGGAAATTTCAAATGTACTGGTTAGGGCCATATATTGTTAAGGAGATCACAGATGGTGCCACAGTTCAGCTCGCGAAGTTGGATGGGGAACTATTCCCTGGGAAAGTGAATGGAAGTAGGGTGAAGTTGTATATAGGGGATCCTCGCCCTACACAATGACTACATGGTAGAAGAACAATATTAGCGCTCCAGGAATTTGCAAGGGAGCATGAGATTATAAACTATGCTACCCGAAGAGGAGAAAAATATATTAAGGTGGTTGTGTGATGGAGGCAAGAGGTGTCGTAGGTAACGCTGATGAGCTACGCCACAGGTGGAGGTACCGCATAGATGGTTTCAAAAATAGCCGTTGGAGTCACTATTCATGATTGGATGGAAAATCCTATTAGGAGGAGTGAGTATGCAACATTTATGGAAAAAATATTTGGAGATCTGCCACCAAAGATGCATTTATGATAAAAAAATGGAGGGAACAGTTGGATTCGAATTCAAAATCGCCTAAAAATCGGGCATGTCGGTCTGCCGAAGAAAACTTTGCATTCTAAAGATTATGTATGAACCCTCTTGTTCCCACTATATGAGCCGACAATTTTGGGAGGATTTAGCTTCAAGCCTGATATTTGCAACCTTACCTAAGTGGACCTAGAAGATCATCCTTGGAAAAATGTTTTCGTCAGTCAGTTCTGAAGCCACTATTTCTCAAGCAGAAGGACATGAAGTCATGTCCATTGAAGCTACTCCCTCAATGCCTATGGGGCCAAGGTCACTGAGGTCGAAGCAATTAGCTACTAAGGAGAAGTACAAGAAGCCTTTATGGGTGAGGCAGTCGCCAAGGAAGAACCTAAAGATTTTACAGAAAGAAAAGAAGGACAAGGCGAAGCAGCCAGAGAAACTAGTAGACTTAGAGGCAAAGGAACTCCACAATGGATTTGAGGAGTTAGATGTTGAGGAGGGTGAGCCTATCACACACCTCCCAACGTATATCCCTCTGCAAAATGGGAAAGCCAATGTACCCAAGGACTCTGATTCAGTAAAATTCATGATCTCTACACCGATGTTGCATGAGGAAGTAGTTTGTGAAGGCGCGCTCTTACCACGCATCTAGGTATTGAAGATGGAGGATTGGGATCTCGCCAACCACAATAAATTTCCTCATCTAGCCACTAATACATACATGATGAAGATTTACTATGAAGAAACTAGGGACACAAGACTAGAACCCATGAAATGGGTCAAAGTTGTTAAGCAGGCTAGATTACAACATATGCTTTGCATGCCACACTTTCACTGGTCAATCATCAACACTGTTTGTTTGCGGAAGCTACTCGTGCTGGTGCATGATGGGTGCTCATGGCTCAGTGAACCAATCCCTATAATTGATATGCTTGTTCATAGAATTACAAAGTTGTTATCACAAATAGTGTCCACTCAGATGCTGCTATTCCCACTAAGACTGGTATCTATCTTAGAAACAAACAAGTAAAGTCTACTTTCGCTTTCCTTTATGAAAATAGATACTAGTGGAACAAGGAGACCAACCTTAGTCTTGCACTTGATTTCCTCTCCTTCCTGATAGAGCTTTGCTTCTTCTTCTTCATTTGCCCATCTTCAAAGAGCACCTGTGGAATCACAACAACATACTACTATCGAAGAACAAAGATCTATGTTCATAAATAACACAGGACCAGATGTGCGTTAACCATACAAATGAATATATAAGTAAACATACAAGAATATGGAGGAAAACTTGAATAGCTTTATTAAGATAAAAAGTAGCAAGAGGATTACAACCATATGTTCTGACCAACATCATCCTCCAGCTAGAAAGCCCTTCTTCACCTCAAATAAAGCTTAGATCACCCAACACTATGAATGTACACCAGAAAACCAACATCACTTCTCTATAAGATACAAAATTCCAGCCTCTGGATCTCTGTGATGAGGGATCCATATATAGATTATTATAGGGAGGTGAGTCATCTTCTTGGGTCTTGATTAGTGTCCTCTCTCTGATAGTTCCTGCTTCCACTTGGAGAAGGATGATCTCTTACTCATCCCTAGTCGAAAACAGAAAGGCAAGTGTCAGAGGGGAAGCTTCTGGAATATTCCATGATCTTCCACCTCACATTTTGTCCCTGCGATTTGTCCATTCCCGACCATCGCACCCTATAGAGGAGCCATTCAGTATGCATCACACCCTATACACTGGGAAGGTGATATGCATCGCACCCTCTGCACTGGGTTTTCAGTATGGTCCAGTTTTGA
>APFE030402012.1:0-18735 GCA_000404065.3 Pinus taeda
ACTTTCAGTTTAATGTTGTTAAATTTTGATAGACAGAGGTCTCAGCAATTTTTTGTAGACTCTGATCTTCATTGTAAACATCTTCTGCAAAGCTTTTTTGAGAGAGGTAGAGCTACAGCTCCCTCAGAGGTGTATCCTCTTGTAAATATTTTTCTTTCTTTTTAATATAATTAGCACAGTCTTTACAGAGAAAAAAAAAATTAATGCACATGTGTTGTGTTTTATTTGACATTTGGATTAAGCTTTATAGCTTACTAGTATAAGCTTTGGATCATTTTTATCAATTCCATCTAAATACAACTATGTCGTAATTATATAAATATTAATATTATTTTTTTTTGAAAAAAAAAAATATTGTTGATATTTTTTAATTTCAAATATCAACTTCATATTTTAAAATTGAAGGAATTGCATATCTCCTATACAATTAAGTAGAAAGGGCCTATCAATGTAATGTTTTTTTTTAAGTTTCAATTATTTATTTTCACAATAAAATAATTTTCTACTATTAATATTTTTTAGATATCGGCCAATTTAATATTGAATATTTAATTACAAATCTCCCTCAAATTTGAAAGTATGAAACACCTAGAATATTTCTTTATTTTTGACTTTTTATTCATTTATCTCTCTCCATATATAAAAGGTTGATATAAAATTATTTGACTTCAGGTGAAAATAGAAATATTTTAGTTATGGTTGACATCGATAGATCTCACTTAGTTCTAGCTTTGATGCTTATCAATGATTGTTATTCTTCCCACCCAAATTCAATTCCACCAATAACATTTTATACAGTTGTAATGACTTCAAATTGTATTGTATTCGTCTTAAAAATGATTCCATTGTAGTCCCAAATCAAGCCCCGTATTATTTAGTTCTAACCTCTTTAATATATGTTATTAGTCATACTAGAAATAGTAACATAAAGTTTCAATTTCTATATTTAAACAATAATTTGTTTTTTAAATATTTGATCTCAACTTTAAGCTAAACAAAATAACAGCTAGTTTTATGAAGAAAAAAGCTAGTTTTATTGAAGAAAAAGAAGTAAGGAGTATTGTATTTAATTTTAAAGATAAAGTATGCTTTTTTTGGATTTGCTCGATTTTTTTAAACCTTGAAAATGTTCTATAAGTTTAAAATACACAATCTTAAATGAAAAGAAAGGCTTTTTTTATCTTAAAAATTGTGTTAAAAATTTCTACATTTATTTTCAAAATCATAATAAGCTCTCTAGCCTCTCTAGCCATGACAGTTATTTTCTAAAGATTGCAGTACCAAAAATAGCATATATTTTCAAAAACATTATTACTATTTGAAGAAAAAGGAGTAAGGAGTATTGTATTTAATTTGAGAAAGATAGAGTATGCCTTTTTTTTTTGGATTTGCTCGAGTTTTTTAAACCTTAAAAATGTTGTATAAGTTTAAAATACACAATCTTAAATGAAAAGAAAGACTTTTTTTATCTTAAAAATTGTGTTAAAAAATTCTACATTTGTTTTCAAAATCATAATAAGCTTTCTAGCCTCTCTAGCCATGAGAGTTATTTTCTAAAGATTGTAGTACCAATAATAGCATATATTTTCAAAAACATTATTACTATCAAAAAAATAGAAAATAACATTTATAATATTGGTAGAAAACTTTGCCACCATGTTAACACCAATACATCCCTCTTGTTTTAAAGAGTTTGTCAATTTTATGAATATAGGTGGGAAACTCTTACCTAATACCAACATTCAATTAATATTCATTTTCATCTCATTATTGCATATCATTTAACAATAACCTTTATATACGTCATAATCATAATCATTCTCCTAGTCATATCATAGTCATTCTCCTAATCATATTCATATCTTACCTCTAAACATAGTATCAAATAATTTCAAAAATTCAAGAAAATAATAAGTATGATATTTCTTTTTGTCCCTTATATTTGACAATAACACCCAAAAAAAAATTAAAATAATTAATTGTAATAAACTGATTCCTAAACCTTGAAATAATTTGGCCATTTTATTATTTTTCTCAATCCATTTATTCTTTCTATATTTAAGAAGAAAGCCAATTAGTCTTTTCTTTTCCGTAAACAAGGTTAATCAACATAGCTCAATATTAGACTAATAATCATAGTATTTGAATTTGATAAACACACATCAGAACTATTAATCCCTTTAATTGCAAAAAGCATTATCATGAGGCGGTAGAATTAAATTCTAAAACTTTTAAGGATATAATTTTGATTTCTAGGATCTGTTTTGACAACAACACTAGACTTGGAATCTCTGCTAGGTGTATGGTGGATGGCTGGCCATAAGGTATTGGTGTGTCACTGGCAATGTTTAGTCTGAATGGCTACATTGTTTCTTTTCCTTTTCATATCGAAACCTGTTGTCTGGATTTGCAGTTGCAAGATCTCAGTAATGGTTTCGTCATAGACATATACAGAAAATTTTGGATAGCAGTCAAAATACAGAGGACCATCACACAAGGGTGCCACTATTCCACCAATAATGGAATCGATGTACTTATTATGTGTCATGTTTCTGACTGTTGCAAGCACACAAGTATGTAATCCTTGATGGACTAAAGGATTTATTCCAACCCGAATACAACCTAGATGCAGATAGTTTGTCTTCAATTTCTTTGCTTCAGCTTGTAATGTTTTAGGATCCAACAGAGAAATTGTTTGAACGCTATCAAAGTTTTCTTGGACTTGACCAACTGACTCCTTAATGCTTATTCTTGATGCGGAAATTAAATGAAAGGGGGCTAAGTCACTATAAACTTCAGAAGGGGATATCTGTGGTAATTCCCAATGGGCAGAAGGCTGAGATTCTTCATAAGTAAGTTCTGGAGAATTTAAGGTTCTACTAGAACTACTTGCAAACATATCTCTTAAAGGATTTTCCTCAGCCTGAGAGTCCCTCTCTTCTAGTTCACGGAAAGAAATAGATTTCCTGAATGGTTCCATTCTGATTATGAGTACTTTAGATTAGAGTACCAACATTTAGAACCAGACGTTACTGGCTCTGATACCAATTTTTCACAGGGGCTCCTGTCACGAGCTTGCAACTTGTTGTGTCTCTTCGTTAGTGCGGATGGCCAACTCCTGGTGAACCAGTGGTGAACCTACTCAGATCTTTCACACTCTAGTGGTCTCCTCAATAGCTTCCTCGCCTAACAACGACCTTGGTGTCCCTTCGATCCTTTGGCGAACTTCCTGCGAACTTCGGACGAAGACTCCACAGAACTATTACACAACAGACTTTTATAAATCCATAAAGATACTCATATGGCAGAAATATGGTGTACTCATATTATTTGAGATGCTCAAAAGATTTACAGATAGAGGAAACTCTTTACAAAGATAGATTGTCACTGCATTTACTGGACTATATACCGATCATAAATATCAAGTAATACCAGAGGCTTCCTGGCGATGGACAGACTTTGCCTCAGAGGTTTTTAGAAGAAAATATAAAAACTCAAAGACTCTAATGGTTCAGCCACTTTACATTCTCACCAGTACCGAGCATACTGATGCGTAGGCTTCCAAACCACCTATGGACTTGAGTAATTTCGTGGTGCAAGCAGATCAGACGCACAGGTCCGCAGATGCAGAGCAGGAAAATACTCGACTCAAAACACTCAAGACTCTAGACTCTCTAAACTCCGATGCCCCAAGAATGAGGCTTACCCTTCTTTATATAGGAGAGAAGGGGGGACAACATCGTCCTTGGTCTGAACAAAGAAAAGACTTAAAGCAAAGGAATCATTTCTTTTCAGTTTTATCGGAGCGACGCCGCACAAAATTCAGATCCCTAATATGGATCGAATAATTGCTTTCGGGTAACGCATCTGATATAGCCTGTAAAGTAGATACTTTGTACTAAAATTTATTCAGACATGACTAAAACATAGTGGATGCTTTTGTACTAAAGCCCACGGGAAAAGATTATATTACACTGTGGATATTTTTAAATAGAAAAATCCACGAAAAAATGGCCACAATTTAGCCCTTGTGATTGGTACATATTAAAATATTGTGAGTCCTAGGAATCTGTCTAGTTTGTGTGGCATGATATCCCAAGCTTTGGTGTAGAATTTCCAGACGATGATGGGCCTTCCTAGAATGGTTTGATGCTGAACTTTGGTGAGGACCATCCACTCCATGTGTTCTCGCATATATTCTTCAAGGGAAATATTGTAAGGAGCATCTTTGTATGTTGTCCACTCATTGTCGGTCATCTGCTTGACACTATGATATACTGGATGGTTGCATGCCATATTACAATCCATGATCCAGGGCTTGCCCATATTCCTGCAATATTTCTCATGTTCTACTAGGTCCATAACAGTTTTATTGATCCCGTAATCCTTCCACCATTTTCTGAGCCATTGATTTTGTTGATATCCTTGATAATGCCCGACTGTGCTGAATTTGAGCCTGGTATAGTGGGTTTCTATTTCGTCATCAACATTAAGAAATTGCCACCATAATCTTTTATAATCTGCAAAATCAAAGACAGTGTCAGGAAACATAATCATGGGATCATTTCTGGGCCATCTTGCTGCCATGTGTGTCTTCAGATGACCAGGTTCATTCCACAAATCACGGGTATGATATATGCAGACATGTATTTCATAGATTCCTGTATCCTTTCCCCCATGCTTCCAAATAGTAGCAATGTCATGAAAGTTCTGCTCCAATGCTTTCCTTGCTAATTCAACATTCCTTCTGGCTTTGTCATAAATCATTTCATGTATCCACGTCCTTCCTTTGGGGTAAACTTTTCTTTCTGGCACATATAACTAAAGATTCATATGGGGCTGTAGATTTGCATCCACAACTTTTGTATTTCTGAGTTGCCATGTGGGTATCTAGTCTTTTTTATATGTTTCCCATTCTAATTCATCTGGTATGATCCTCATTGTTTCCCTCTTGTGTTCGTGTTCCCATTCAGTAACAATAACAAAAACTTGTGCCTCTTTCTACTCAATATATTCTCTGCTTAAAAAATCAGGAAGACTGTTATCTCTTCCTTTAATATGTTCAACAGAGAAGTCAAAATTGGCAAACAAGGCCTGCCACCTTGCAAATTTTGCTTCTCCAACCTTCTTAATATTCTTTGTCAATACCTTTTGCATGGTTGATGCATTAGTTATGAGGAGAAAACATTTATTTATCAGATAAACCTCAAACTTTCTTATACAATTCCATGCAGCCTTTACTTCTCTTTCAATAACAAAGTAATTTTGTTCTGCAGAGTTCCAAACTCTAGAGGCAAATTGAACTACCTGCTCTTTTTTACCAATTCTTTGCTTCAAAACCCCTCCCCATCCAATATTACTTGCATCAGACTCAACAATCTTAAAGGCCTGATCATCTGCAACATATAAAATGGGTAAAGATTTTACTTTAGCCTTGATTTCCTGAACAACTTTGGTGTGGAGATCTGACCAGTCAGGAGGATTTTTCCCTAACCTCTTGTTAAGGATTTTCCTATCGCTGGCACAATATTGATAAAAGTTGTTGACATAATTAAGGCAACCCAAAAACCTTTGTAATTGTGTCTTATCCTTAAGCACATCTGGAAATTTGTCAGCGAAATCAATGGAATGCTACTGGAGAGAAATCTGCCCATTGCAGATTGTATGACCCAAAAATTTTATAGAAGTGTGGAAAGCTTCTATTTTCTTTTTGCTCAGAACTAGCCCATTCTTCTGAACTAACTTTAAGAAAATATTTACATGCTTAAAGTTTTCATCTATACTCTTAGAAAAAATCAAAACATCATCGATATATACAATCAACCAGTCAAAATAAGGCTTGAAAATGTCATCCATCACCTTCTAGAATTTTGAGGGGGCATTTTTGAGTCCAAATGGCATGACATTCCACTCATAGTTTCCTGCAGGAATGTTGAACGGATTCTTAAACTTATCTAATTCTTCTATAGCCACCTGCCAAAATCCCGCCTTTAAATCAAACTTTGAAAATATTTTTGCACCTGCAATTCTTCTGATCAAGTCTCCTTTGTGTGGAATTGGATAGGTGTCATCTGCAAGAACTGAATTCAGAGGTTTATAATTGATGACAAGCCTTGGGATACCCCTGATCTGCTCTTCCCTTTTGTTTACATAAAACCCATAACAATTCCATGAGCTATTTGATTCTCTTATTAGTCTCCTTTCAAGCAGTTGCTGGATCTCTTTATGGAAAATATCCCTATATTCTTTGCTCATAGGTATTTCTCTACTCTTGCTAGGTTTTCCTGCAAATCCTTCTTTATATGGCAGCCTGATAGTATGTTGTTTTCAATGCCAAAAAGAATTCGGCTCTTCTGAACAACATTTTTCTTCTAGCTGTTGCTTCAAATCTTGAATTTTGCGTTTTACCTGAGGAAACTTTAGCTGTTCTTCAATCCTTATTTTACCCTTGAGATCTTTGAGTTCTGTTAGTAAGGATTCTTCCTTATCTAACTTCTACATTGCCTGTACCATAGTAGAGACTCATAGACTGGAAACATAAGGCAGTATAATATTCTTCTTTTTGCCTCTTAATGTGGGGACTGAGATAAAGTAACTAGATCTTCCTCCTTTCAACCTAGCTGAACCATGTGGTTCAATTGCAACAAGAAATATATTTCCTAGAATACAATCAACAGGAATATCTGCAACAACAAACTTCATATATACACAATGTGAATCAAAACACAATGAAGCTTTTGGAACTTCATACTGAAGCTTCTTATTTCCAAGACCCACAACCTTTCTTTCAGCAGAGACCCAGTATATGGCTGGAATGTTTTTCATATTAAGGATATTAATATCTACACCTAAGTCTAATAATGCGATCATTTGAAAAAATTTTCCTTCAATACAGATATTTACCTTAACATGATGTTGCTGATAGGTAATAGTAAATAATCTCATGTCCTTAAATCCAAAATTTGGATCTTGCATACCTTCAGCAATTTGGACCTCTTGCGCATGTGTAGCTTGGTTCCAAGGATCATCCTCATCTTCTTCTTCTTCTTCATATTTCTGGCTAGTCACAATTTGTTTGCCTTTCTGCAGTTCTGCAATTTGAGCTTTGATTGTAGAGATCTCAGATTTGATGTGGTGGATTTCTCCACTTACTTCACCAAGAGTAAGTGACCTTACTCTTCCTCGTTTTTGGTGACGCATTTGAAAAGACTTCGTATTTCGCTCATAGGATGCATCAACAAACAACAGTTTCTTCCCTGATTCCTTAGAAGCTTTAGTTTTCAACTGGTCTGTGAAAGCTTCAATCAGTCTGTTCTTCATATCGTCGTCCTCCATCGCTATGATTTGAGACAGAATTTTTAATTCTACTTCTTCATCAGTAGATGCCATTAGCACCTTCTCTTTTGGAGGCTTTTGTTTTTCTTCTTCACTTGAGCTGCTAAAATCATCAGAATCATCTTCATACATGGCATGGTAAGAACATTCATCACAATCAGAACATGAACATTCTGATGAACCTGATTCGACGTATTGGCCCATGTTTGCTTGAAATTCTTCTTCTGTAGAGCTAAAAGAATCAAGAGAAGTTTCTTCTAGCTGGTGCTATTTTGTTGTATCTCTGATTGTGAAATTGGGGCACCTTTCAGTGACATGAGTCGCAGATCCACATTTAATGCAAACAATAGGGCCTCTATGCTCTTTTTTGACTTGTTTGGCTTTTTGAGCATAGACAGCACTCTTCTTCCATCTGTTAAGCTTTGATTCCTCCCCTTGTGGGCACCTTGAGGCAGTATGCCCATTCTGCCCACATAACCAACAAGTGATTTTGTTCCATTTTTCTTGCTTAGCAGAATGCAGATGGATGTCATAGGGGTTGTAATAATGAGCATTTGGCACATACCTGTAATATCCCTTCTTTCTATGCTTCTGACTTCTATCTCTTGTGGGATATTTTCTTCTTCTGTCCTTTGGATAATTTTTCTTGTTTTTGTATAAGGTCTCCCTGAATTCTCTTTTAGCTCTTTTCTTAGTCTTCCTTTTCTTGACCAAAGGATCATCCACTGCAAGTCCATATCTGCCGCAGATTGACTTTCTATCTAGCAACCTAGATAATTTTTCTAAAGATTTATTCACCTTTGAGCTCGTACAAAGACACACCAGTGTCTTCGTAATATGTGAGTAAATCTCACCCCATGTGTAGGATTCAAATGGCAACTGAAAAATTTCCTGCAATTTGATATAATCAACGAATTTTGAAGGTAGAGCAGTAAGATATACCTGTTTCCACAACAGGTTCTTTGAGTCCTTTACCTCGTAAATTCTTTGCATCCAATCACGATGAAATTCATCATACTGCGACATTTTATGGCATTTGAGGTTCATGAGTATGACCTCATGTTTGTTGGCAATCTCTATTTCACTTCCACACCAATGCTCCTGAATCATTGATGTGAGAGTGCCAATCATATTACTAATCACTGTGCCATTTAGATTATGTATAATGTCGCCTTTCTCATCTTTAAGAACTTTTGCTTCCATTGTTTCAATGAGTTTGGGGGAAGATTCAGTCGCCCACCATCTGAGAAGTGTACCTGTAAAACATTGAATAATTGTCCTGCAAGCATCTATTTCAGATTTTCCTTTGAGACACATGAGCTTATATTATGTGTACATTATGTTTATCATTTGCTGGATCTTACCAATGCTCATATTATCTATATTCCATTCCCTATGAGAGTCAGGGAATAAGGTGTGTGCTTGAGGCAATTATTTCCGATTAATAGTAACTTTTATACTTTTAATTGATTATATATTATATATATATATATATATATATTATTATATATTTATATTTTGTTTTTATTTTTAATTTAATTATTATTTTAGTTATTTAAAATTAGTGTCTCTCAAATGCTTCTAAAAAAATATTTTATTTTAAAAACTATCTCTTTTCAAATCTTATAATTACACTCAACAGAATAGAAATACCTATATATTATATAACACTAAAAACCTCCCAAATAAATGTAATTTATCAATAATATCTTCTAACTTCCATTTATTGTACTTTTAGATATTGTAAAAAACAAATTTTAAATTACACATAAAAATGTAATCGTTATTAATTTTTGTTATACCAAATAAATATTATTTTATACAATTTTCAGCAGGGGCTTCTGTCACAAGCTTGCTCTTTCTCTGTGTCTGTCAGTTTTCCCTGATAGCCAACTCCTGGTGAACCAGTGGTGAACCTACTGAGATCTTTCACGCTCTGGCGACCTTAACAACGGCTTCCTCGCCTTACACAATCTTGGCGTCCCTTCGATCTTTTGGCGAACTTCCTGTGAACTTCGGATGAAAGCACAGAGAGAACTACTATCACAGCGGATTCTTTTGTATAAGCACAGAGATACTCAATGACTGAATGGCATACTCATTTTATTTCAGGATAGAAAAATCTTACAGAATGCTCTCAGAGCTTTTACAGAGATAGATCATATGCAGTGACAGACTATTCTCGTGTTTACCGGACTTTTCACAGCTTAAAATTAAGCAAGTTACTACCGGAGGCTTCTGGCGAGGTATAGGCTCTGTATCATAATCAGACTTTACACCCAATCACTTGAATCTTCTAATGGTTCGACCACTTTAGGTTCTTACCAGTGCCGAGCACACTGATACGCAGGCTTCTCAAACCAACTAAGGACTTTGAGTGATTACTCGTGATGCAAGCAGATCGGACTGAATGTCCGCAGATGCAGAGCAGGAGAACACTTGACTCAAACACACACAAGATTACCAAAGACTCGATGCCCAACAAATGAGCCTTACCCTTCTTATATAGCATGTGAAGAGGGGACAAACATTACTGTTGGTCAGACAGAAAAGACCTCAAGAATCATTGTTTTTCCAGTCTTTATCAAAGCGACGTCCGCACAAATATTCGGGTTAGACCGAAAAATTGCTTTCGGGTAACGCATGTGATATTGTCTGTAAAGTAGATCCTTGTACAAAAAGTAAAACAGACTCATGACTAGTTACACAGTGGATACTTTTGTATAAAAAATCCACGAGAAAAAGACTAAAAGAGAATATTTACACTGTGGAGGCTTTTGAACAGTAAAGCCCATGGGAACACTGATCACAATTAAGCCCTTGTGATTGGTACTTATTCAAAATAAGGTTAAGTCAGGGAATCTTTCCCTCTTGTAGATCAAGTCGTCACATGCTTTAGTATAAATTCTCCGTACTATCATCGGTTTTCCCAGTATGATTTTGTGTTGGACTTTAGTTAGGATGCACCATTCCAAGTGGTCTATCATGTATTCTTGGAGAGAATAATTGGTCATATGAAAAGGGTCCCATTCTTTGGCTGTCATCTCTCTTACTGTGCTGTAGATGCGATGGTAGAAATCTCCAATGTTAGCATCTTTGGCAGTGTCTTCTTTGATATCCTTCATGATACACGAGGTCCATAGCTGTTCTGTTTACACCGTAGTCTATCCACCAATTCTGGAACCATTCACACTGCAGATTATTCTGAGAGGTTGCCATTGTACTGAACTTCAGTTTTGTATAATGTGTATCTGTTCTGTCATCAAGATTCATGAAGTCCCACCATAGCTTCTTATAGTCTGGAAAGTCATAAACTGTATCTGGGAACATTACCTTTGGATCATTTCTAGGCCATCTTGCACATGATTGGACTTGTGGATGATTTACCCATAGATCTCTGGTACGATAGATACAGAAGTAAGCTCCATAGGTCCTTGTACTACTATCTCCATGATGTCTGATTCGGCCAATATCATGAAAATTTGATTCTAAAGCTTCTCTTGCAGTTTTGGCATCAGTTTTGGCTTTAGTATATATCATGTCATGGATCCACTTTCTTCCTTTTGGATATACTCTCCTTTCTGGGACATAGTGCTGAAGGTCACTGTGGGGCTGCAGGTTAGCATCAAGGACTTTTGTATTCCGCAGCTACCATGTTGGCTTCCAATTGCTTTTGTATGTATCCCAGTTTTGATTGTCTGGGATGGTCCTCAATACTTCACACTTTTGGTTTTGATCCCATTCGGTGACAATCATCATGACTTGAGTAGTATCTTTTTCCAGATATTCTCTACTGAGAAAATCAGGAAGACAGTTTTGCTCTCCTTTGATATGCTCAATCAAAATTTGCGAATAATGCTTGCCATCTAGCAAATTTCGCTTCCTCTGGTTTCTTGATGTCTTTAGCCAAAACTTTCTTCATTGCAGAAGCATCTGTTCTAAGAAGGAATGGTTTATTTATGAGATAAACTGCAAATTTACTAATACAGTTCCAAGCAGCTTTTACCTCTCTTTCAATAACAGAATATTTTTGTTCAGTTGGGTTCCAAACCCCTGAGGCAAACTGAACTACTTGTTCTTCTTCACCAATCCTCTGCTTCAGAATTCCACCCCAACCTATGTCACTGGCATCTGATTCTACAATTTTAAATGCTTCATCATCTGCAATATATAGAATAGGCAAGGATTTTACCTTTGCTTTGATCTCCTGAACTGCTCTGATATGCGCTTCTGTCCATGGGGGAGGATTTTTGCCAGTCCTTTTATTGAGCACTTTTTTATCAATAGCACAGTCTTGATAAAAACTGCTCACATAATTTAAACAACCAAGGAACCTCTGCAATTGTGTCTTATCCTTTAAGACATCTGGAAATTTGTCTGCAAATTCAATAGCATGCTGTTGTAAAGAGATCTGGCCATTCGCAATTTGGTGACCCAAAAACTTCACAGAAGTCTGGAATAGTTCCATCTTCCTTTTACTCAGCACGAGACCATTTTTCCGGACCAGCTCCATAAAAATATTTACATGCTTAAAGTGGTCATCAAGATTTCTAGAAAGAATTAAAACATCATCAATATATACAAGTAGCCAATCGAAATATGGCTTGAATATATCATCCATAACTTTCTGAAACTTCGAGGGAGCATTTTTGAGGCCGAAGGGCATAACATTCCACTCATAATGCCCTGCATGGATACTGAAAGCAGTTTTGAATTTATCTTCTTCATCAACAGCTACTTGCCAAAATCCTGTCTTTAAGTAAAACTTTGAAAATATTTTTGCTCCTGCAATTCTCCTGATTAAGTCTCCTTTATGCGGAATTGGATATGTGTCATCAGCCAAGACTGAATTTAGAGGCTTGTAATTTATGACTAATCTGGGAATACCTCTAATTTGTTCAGCTCTTTTATTCACATAAAACACATAGCAGTTCCAAGGGCTAGTGGATTCTCTGATTAGGCCTCTTCTGAGTAGTTGTTGAATTTCTTGCTAACATAATTCTCTGTACTCTTGGCTCATTGGTATTGCTCTGCTTTTGCAGGGCTTACCTTTGTATCCCTCTTTGTAAGGTAGCTTGACTGTATGTTGCTTCCTGTGCCAGAACGCATTTGGTTCTTCTGAACAACATTTCTCTGCTAATTTTTCTTTCAATTCCAGAATCCTTCTTTTCACTTGCGGTTGTTTCAACTGTTCTTCTATTCTCAGCTTGCCCTTAAGATCCTTAAGATCTGTTAACAAGGATTCTGCTTTGTCCAATTTCTGCATAGCTTGGACCATTGTGGAGACTCTGGGAGTAGAAACATAGGGGAGCTCAATTCTCTTTCTTGTTCCTCTGGATGTAGGTACAGAGATGAAGTAGCCAGCTTTACTTCCTTTTATTCTTGCTGAACCATGTGGTTCTACTGCAGCTAAAAAGACATTTCCTAATATACAGTCAACATGTATGTCTGCAATAGCAAACTTCATATATACACAATGGGTGTCAAAGCATAATGAGGCTCTAGGAATTTCATATTTGAGCTTTTTGTTTCCTAGTCCTACTACTTCTCTTTCTGCAGAGACCCAGTATTTCGCTGGAATGTTTCTGATGTTAAGAATGTTGATGTCAGCACCAGAATCCAACAATATAGTCATGAAAAATATTTGACCTTGGATACAGATTTTTACTTTAACATGATGTTGTTGATATGTGATAGTAAATAATCTCATATCCTGAAAGCCAAAATGTGGGTCTGATCTTCCTTCTGCAATTTCAATTTCTCTGTGATGAGATCCTGTATTCCAGGATTCTTCTTCTTCTTCTTTTATCTCCTTTCCTTTCTTTATTTCTGCTATCTGTGCTTTGATGGCGGAGATTTCTGACTTGAGCTGGTGAATTTCACCACTCACTTCTCCCAAAGTCAGGGATCTTACTTTCCCTGGTTTTTGATGATGCATTTGGAAAGATTTAGTATTCCTTTCATATGAAGCATCAACAAACAGTGGTTTCTTACCTGATTCTTTTGAAGCTTTGGATTTGAGTTGATCTGTAAAAGCTTCTATCAGGCGGTCTTTCATTGCTCCTTCCATGGTCCTGATCTGGGCTAAAATCTTCATTTCTGTTTCTTCTTCAGCAGACGCCATGAGGACTTTTACTTTTGGAGGCTTTGGCCTCTCTTCTTCTTCACTGGAGCTGTAGGAAACTTCAGAGTCATTTTCATAGAAAACATGACATGCACATTCATCTGAGTTGGAACAAGAACATTCTGATGAGTCTGAATCAGTATATTGGCCCATATTAACCTGAAATTCTTCATCTGTACTACTAAAAGAATCAAGAGATGAATCTTCTATTTGATGCTGCTGAGCTGAAATATGAAGATTTGGGCATTTTTCTGTAACATGATTCTTTGACTGGCATCTTAAAACAGAAAAATGGGCTATAATGTTCTTTTTTGACTTGTTTAGCCTTTTGAGCATAAACAACTGTCTTTTTCCCTCTATCAAGTTTGGATTCTTCACCTTGAGGGCATCTCGAGGCTGTATGCCCTGTTTGTCCACACAACCAGCAAGTTATTTTGTTACACTTTTCTTGCTTAGATGTGTGCAAATGAATATCTGAAGGATCATAGTAATGAGTCTTAGGGATGTACCTATAATGGCCTTTTCTTTTATTGCTTTTATCCTTTGTGGGATATTTTCTTTTCCTTCTTGGGTAATCCCTTTTATTTCTGTAGAAAGTCTCTTTAAATTCCCTTTTTGCTCTTTTCTTAGACTTTCTTCTTTTGACTAATGGATCATCAATTGTTAGTCCATATTTACTGCAAATGGACTTTTTGTCTGGCAACCTGGATAATTTTTCAAGTGACCTATTCACCTTTGAACTGGTACAAAGACTGACAAGTGTCTTTGTAATGAGGGAATAAATTTCACCCCATGTATATGACTCAAAAGGCAACTGAAAAATTTCTTGCATTCTAATATAATCAACAAATCTAGAGGGTAGAGCAACAAGGTACACCTGCTTCCATAGCAGATTTTTAGAATCTTTTACCTCATAAATCCGCTGCATCCAATCTCTATGAAAATCATCATATTGGGACATTTTGTGACACTTGAGGTTCATCAGAATAACCTCATGTTTATTTGCAATTTCTGTCTCGCAACCACACCAATGTTCTAAAATCATAGATGTTAAGGCCCCAATCATGTTATTTGTTACAGTGCCATCTTGGTTATGGATCACATCTCCTTTTTCGTCTTTCAGGACTTCAGCTTCCATGGTCTCAACCAGCTTAGGAGATGATTCTGTTTCCCACCATCTGAGAAGGGTACCTGTAAAACATTGGATGATGGTTTTGCATGCATCCACCTTTGATTTCCCCCTTAGACACATGAGTTTATATTTTGTATACATTATATCAATCATTTGGCGGATCTGGCCAATACTCATGTTATCTATGTTCCACTCTCTGTGAGAGTCAGGGAAGAAAGTATGTGCCTCAGGCATTTTTCCCTTTCCTTCAATATCAGGAGCAGAATATTTTGAAAATCTATGCTCGAGGGGCTCATAAATTGGGAGGATTTGAGTTTCCTGAGGTTTGTGCTTTTCTGTTTCCGGTTCCTCAAATAAAGAAGCAATAGTTATCCTTTCAGGTTCTTCTTCTTTGGTCTCTTTAGGAAACAACAGAGGGAATTTCTCTACATTTCTCATTGAATGTTCAATCTTTATATTTCTTTTGACCAAAAATGAATTTGGAACTGGCTTTTCTACTCTTGACACCTGCATTTTATCAAACTTCTCATTTAAGCCAGTGAGGAGTGTCTTAGTTGTATCAATGTGACCAACTAAATTTTCTCCTATCTCTTCAATCTTATTTAATGACTCTCTGGTGTAGGAGCGAGTCACACTGGAATCAAACTGAATGCTATTTAAGCAAGAATTGACACTATTAAAAGAAGACTGTACAATATCTACTTGTTTCTTTACTTCCTCAGCTTTTGCTACATTCATTTCAAGACCTTTCAATGCAGTATTTGTCCAATTTATTTGTTCACTGGCCTTTTGGATCCTACCATCAATCCCTAAGGCATTGTCATCTTTTTGGATAAGAGGAATGGCTTTTGCCGCATTTGACTTTTCTCCTAGAATTATCCCTTTGTATGGAGGAAAAGTAGTGGGAGTTTCCACTGTAGACCCATCAAGTGCAGTCCACCCATGTTTATCAGGAACATTGATAGAAGAAGCACCAGTCAAAACATTTATGGGAGCAATTCTATCTTTCCATGAATAGAAAGATATCCATTCATTATTAATCTCCATATAATGTTTCCAATCTGTAGCCATTTTATTTTTCTGATCTGGGGTGTACCCCTGATCAAACTCATCTGCTTGGGGATTAGTGAACAAATCCCAATTCAGCATCTCTTTCATCCATTTTGCACTGATTTGTGATTTGGGGCATCCATCCATAAGTGCAAAGAACTTATGCATCTCCATGACTGCAGGTTTCTTACAGTCTGAAGGGGTCTGTCTGAATCTGCACTGTGGAATTAGTTCTGATTGTTCTAATTTTCCCAACCCATACCTAGGCTTTGCATGTCTCATTAGACAGATCATTTGTGTAAGCCTTGGGTCTTCTTCTTCAATTGAATGAATCATAAGGACATGATCATTATCAGGCTCAGACTCATGTGGGAAAGGTATGTCTGAACATTTCGGATTTGGACATGAACTGATAGAAGTGGATGGTGGAGCAATGCCTGTACGAGGATTATGATGCAGATGAATGTCTTGTTCGGCTAAACTGAGAAGGTTTGTGATATTTGTACACTCAGGACACTTTACTTCTAAAGACTAGAAATTTACAAGTTGGGCTAGTTCAAAAAGTTGTGTATGACGACATGAAGAAAATGACGATGATGAACAAGCGGTATCTATAGTGGAAGGATCTCTATCAGTAGAAAGAACAAATGTATTTAACCCTTTATGGACTAAAGGATTAATGCCAACTCTTATACAACCAAGATGTAGATAATTTGTTTTCAATTTTTTGGCTTCTGCTTGTAAAACTTGGGGATCAAGCAGGGGGATAGTCTGGATACTATCAGAATTTTCCTGAACTTGACTGACTGACTCTTTAATACTAATTCTAGAGGCAACAATTAAATGAAATGGAGCTAAGTCGCTATAGACTTCAGAGGGTGTAATTTCTGGTAGAGCCCACCTAGCAGAAGGCTGACTTTCCTCATACGTCATTTCGGCAGAATTTAAAGTTCTGTTTGAATTACTTTCAAACATTTCCCTAAGAGGATTCTCTTCATCACGATCTTCTTCAAGCTCTCTGAATGAAACAGATTTTCTGAAAGGTTCCATTCTTAAAAATGAGTAAGATTCTGAGTACCAACCTTTAGAACCAGATGTTACTGGCTCTGATACCAATTTTCAGCAGGGGCTTCTGTCACAAGCTTGCTCTTTCTCTGTGTCTGTCAGTTTTCCCTGATAGCCAACTCCTGGTGAACCAGTGGTGAACCTACTGAGATCTTTCACGCTCTGGCGACCTTAACAACGGCATCCTCGCCTTACACGGTCTTGGCGTCCCTTCGATCTTTTGGCGAACTTCCTGTGAACTTCGGATGAAAGCACAGAGAGAACTACTATCATAGCGGATTCTTTTGTATAAGCACAGAGATACTCAATGACTGAATGGCATACTCATTTTATTTCAGGATAGAAAAATCTTACAGAATGCTCTTAGAGCTTTTACAGAGATAGATCATATGCAGAGACAGACTATTCTCGCGTTTACCAGACTTTTCACAGCTTAAAATTAAGCAAGTTACTACCAGAGGCTTCTGGTGAGGTATAGGCTCTGTATCATAATCAGACTTTACACCCAATCACTTGACTCTTCTAATGGTTCGGCCACTTTAGGTTCTTACTAGTGCCGAGCACACTGATATGCAGGCTTCTCAAACCAACTAAGGACTTTGAGTGATTATTCGTGATGCAAGCAGATTGGACTAAATGTCTGCAGATGCAGAGCAGGAGAACACTCGACTCAAACACACACAAGATTACCAAAGACTCGATGCCCAACAAATGAGCCTTACCCTTCTTATATAGCATGTGAAGGGGGGACAAATATTACTGTTGGTCAGACAGAAAAGACCTCAAGAATCATTGTTTTTCCAGTCTTTATCAAAGCGACGTCCGCACAAATATTCGGGTTAGACCGAATAATGGCTTTCGGGTAACACATGTGATATTGTCTGTAAAGTAGATCCTTGTACAAAAAGTAAAACAGACTCATGACTAGTTACACAGTGGATACTTTTGTATAAAAAATCCACGAGAAAAAGACTAAAAGAGAATATTTACACTGTGGAGGCTTTTGAACAGTAAAGCCCACGGGAACACTGATCACAATTAAGCCCTTGTGATTGGTACTTATTCAAAATAAGGTTAAGTCAGGGAATCTTTCTCTCTTGTAGATCAAGTCATCACATGATTTAGTATAAATTCTTCGTACTATCATCGGTTTTCCCAGTATGATTTGGTGTTGGACTTTAGTTAGGATGCACCATTCCAAGTGGTCTATCATGTATTCTTGGAGAGAATAATTGGTCATATGAAAAGGGTCCCATTCTTTGACTGTCATCTCTCTTATTGTGCTGTAGATGCGATGGTAGCAATCTCCAATGTTATGATCAAAGCATCTTTGGCAGTGTCTTCTTTGATATCCTTCATGATACACGAGGTCCATAGCTGTTCTGTTTACACCGTAGTCGATCCACCAATTCTGGAACCATTCACATTGCAGATTATTCTGAGAGGCTGCCATTGTACTGAACTTCAGTTTTGTATAATGTGTATCTGTTCTGTCATCAAGATTCATGAAGTCCCACCATAGCTTCTTATAGTCTGGAAAGTCATAAACTGTATCTGGGAACATTACCTTTGGATCATTTCTAGGCCATCTTGCACATGATTGGACTTGTGGATGATTTACCCATAGATCTCTAGTACGATAGATACAGAAGTAAGCTCCATAGGTCCTTGTACTACTATCTCCATGATGTCCGATTCGGCCAATATCATGAAAATTTGATTCTAAAGCTTCTCTTGCAGTTTTGGCATCAGTTTTGGCTTTAGTATATATCATGTCATGGATATCATGTCATGGGACATAGTGCTGAAGGTCACTGTGGGGCTGCAGGTTAGCATCAAGGACTTTTGTATTCCCCAGCTGCCATGTTGGCTTCCAATTGCTTTTGTATGTATCCCAGTTTTGATTGTTTGGGATGGTCCTCAAGACTTCACACTTTTGGTTTTGATCCCATTCGGTGACAATCATCATGACTTGAGTAGTATCTTTTTCCAGATATTCTCTACTGAGAAAATCAGGAAGACAGTTTTT
>APFE030402012.1:52013-83445 GCA_000404065.3 Pinus taeda
TTGGTTTCTCATAGAATAATGTATGTTTAGAGAAGGATTTCTCTTGTTTGGTTTGTTTGTCACTAGAGAGTCTTAGACTCCTAGGGAGGTTAGGTTTGTCCGCAAAAATAACTCTTTCCGCATGACAAATGGGCTACAAAATATACAAACTATCTATGATCCACTCTAGAAAGTATCACTTCTAGAACTCTTATGTGTGTTATGTTGCATAGAGTGAGCATCCATAATCTAGTACTACAATATAACACATTCAAATTCAAAATAATTAAAACATTATTTGTAAAAAATAAACAATATGGAAATAAATCATTTTGAACTGTGTATTTAAATAGTCCCCTTCCTGTGATTCAGTCGAGTGCAAATGTAAGTCAGGTGGCATGGCGGTTTGATAAATCTAGGTTTTATGCTCCCCTAATAGTGGATCAATGCCTCCATACCCAACATCCCACTCATGTGTCCACATAACTACAACGTTCACACCCCTTTGCATCTAGGCTAATGTACACAATGGAAAAGACAAATTATAATTAGTCTACGAATTAATTAACACACATACATGCAACTTAAAAAAGGAGAAATTTGAAATTATATTAGGAATAAAAAAAGTCACCTCAACCATTAGTCCATGAGTGTTATGAGGTGGAGGTGGAGTTGGAGGAGACTGAGCCTGGAAACATGTGCTAGAGGAGGTTGCTTTAGCTAGTGAATTTCCCCCTCAAATGAACTTAGAACCTCATTTGTGTAGTTTGTATGTGAATTTATGTAATCATGAGATTATTAATATAAATTCAATCTAATAGAAACTTATTAATATAAATAATGTAAAATTTCACGATGAGTCAAAATTTTCACATATATCTACTTGGTCTGTGTCATGTGGGTCATGCACCCTCCAAGTGTCACAAATTGTATCACGACATGTACGTGCATATGATATGATGCAAGAGCATCGAGACCGTACTCATTTTTAAATCTGGAATAAAGAGGGGGTGTGGTAATTTTAGTATTTTGTTATGTAAATATTCCTTTTCTAAAAGAATATAAGAGAATAATTAGAAAAAAAGATTGGGATAGACCTTCTATGTTTTCCAGGATAAGAGTGGGAGAAAGCTTCAAGCTTTTATCTTTAGGTAAAGAGAGAAGGCCTATTTTTTCCTAAGAGATAAGGAGAAGATCCATTTGTACATATCCATTATTATGTTAAATAAAGGGGGCAGCTGAGCTCTCAGGATCAGAGGGAGAGATGAGAGGCGATACGAGTGGTTTTTTTATGAACCCTCTCATGTAATTGAATGGTGTTATTAATGCATATATTTTTAACTAACTGTAAAAAGATTTGAGATTTCCGCAGCCTTACATGGCGCAACTGATATGTAATATATATAGTTGTATGTTAATTACCCTCGCAAAGTGTGGCATAGATTATTTCCTCTGTTTTCTTTTTGGATTGAAATTTGAGTTGTAACCGAAAGTGGAAATGCGGATGCGGCTGTGTGTTTTCATAAATTATATTTTTTATTATTCGCATGGGAATTATGTTGAACGTTGTTTGTAGAACGGTGATCCATGATGTGAGCAAAAGTGTATGTCTTGGATTATTCTATTAAAGGCGCAGGTTAGAACCCAATTCGGTGACAACGCTTGAAACTAGATTGTGTATATATCTCTGTGGGGTTGAATGTTAATTGAATTGCATATATATAATGGTGTGTATATATAAATTCAACCCGTATTCATTCAGAGAAATCTGGGCGAATGTTTGTTTGATTTTCTGTGAGAATTCCTCTGTTTGTCATCCATGTAAAAGGCAGCGTAAGACCCTTATTAACCTGAATCAGGGAACAGTATTTGTTGAACAGTCTTAACGCATGTGCTAATTAAAAGTATGGAGTTTAATTTGATGGTCGACAGTTGCTAATAGTGCGGGGAGTTTGAAGGGTGGTTGTATATAGGTGGCACGGAGTTAAATTCCAAGAACATTAACCAGAACTGCGGAGGATGCAAGATCGCCATATTATTGAAGAGCCTAGAGTGTTGAAGAAGATTCGGGCCTGTATTTTTATAACAAGTGAAGCGCCGAGGAACACAGTCCATGCCAATGCATGCCTAATGGCATAATGTTTAAAAGATCCTGGTGATTGCAGGGTAGAGTGGGGTCAGCCCTGCATCAAGTGGTATCAGAGTGAGAATATTTTGTTGAAGAAGTTTGTTTTTTTTAGTATGTTTTTTTGAAGAACTGAAGAAAGTTTTGTTGAAAATCTGATATGCAACATGCACAAGTGAAGAAGATTGCAATAGTGGAAAGAAGACAAGATCAGGCAAGATCTTAAAGGTGAGATGATTTTTTTGATTTGAAGTTTATGAATTGAAGTTTATGGCTGCAAAGGAGTGGTAGTGAACCTGAAGAATCCAATAAGGAATTGGATAGAGAGGACAACTGAAGTGTTCTCAAGAGAGAGTGGAAGATTGAAGAAGCCTAGAAGGAGCAAAGGTGTTGCTCAGGAAGAGGTTCCAGACGGAGAACCCGTGCTTACCAAAAGACTAAGTGAGGAGGGCTTAGTGAGGTAAGATTGCAGCCAGGAGGACTAGCTGTTGCAGAGGCTTGTTGCAAAGGAGCTCGTGAAGAAAGAACAAGAAGAAGATGGCTACAAATAGTCATAGCAGAGGTTCAGAAAAAAGCCACAGTAGAGGACATAAGAAAGAGGATGCCAAGATAAATGGGACTGTAAATGATGATGTGATGCTTCAACAATGCTACAAAGACATTGCACTACTGGAATACTGGTTGGAGAATCTAGGATATGACAGGGAAAATGCAGCAGATGGAAGAGTTCAATACAGTGAACAAGTACAGAAAATTGCCATGGAAGCAGAGGACGGTAAGAAGGTGAGACTAGCTGACAGTCTCATGGTAAATACAAATCAGCATGCTGAATTATTGCCAGAGAAAGCTGAGGAGAAAGCCAATGAAAATTTTTTGAGTCCAGAAAAAGACTTGGAGATGCAGAAAAAGAAATTAGTGACTGAAGCCACAAATGAGACCAGTGGGTCTTGTGATTTTAATGCTAACTATTTGATTGTGTTTACAGGTGATGAGCCAAAGTATGTTGCAAAGGGACAGGAAGTTTGGGAGGTAGCAACATCTATGGCGGCAACTTAATTAACAAAAATTGGGAACAGCAACAACAAGCTGGACATAGAAATTGAAGAAATATGGCAGCTGATGGTGCAGCAATCAAATTGTAGGAAAATAGAAATAGCAACAAGCAAGCTCAATCAGAAATTGAACCTGATTGACAGAAAGAAGAAGATGGAGGAAAGGACAATATAAATGCAGCGGTAGCAAAGGAATAAAGCATTTGGATGGTTGAAAAACAAAGTATGGGATCCAGGAAGAACACGACCACAAACCACATGATCAGGAGATCATGATCATTTTCAACCTTGGGAGTCTGATGCAGGAGCATCGAGACCGTACTCATTTGTAAATCTGGAATAAAGAGGGGGTGTGGTAATTTTAGTATTTTGTTATGTAAATATTCTTTTTCTAAAAGAATATAAGAGAATAATTAGAAAAAAATATTGGGATAGACCTTCTATGTTTTTCAGGATAAGAGTGGGAGAAAGCTTCAAGCTTTTATCTTTAGGTAAAGAGAAAAAGCCTGTTTTTTCCTAAGAGATAAGGAGAAGATCCATTTGTACATATCCATTATTATGTTAAATAAAGGGGGCAGCTGAGCTCTCAGGATCAGAGGGAGAGATGAGAGGCGATACGAGTGGTTTTTTTATGAACCCTCTCATGTAATTGAATGGTGTTATTAATGCATATATTTTTAACTAACTGTAAAAAGATTTGAGATTTCCGCAGCCTTACATGGCGCAACTGATATGTAATATATATAGCTGTATGTTAATTACCCTAGCAAAGTGTGGCGTGGATTATTTCCTCTGTTTTCTTTTTGGATTGAAATTTGAGTTGTAACAGAAAGTAGAAATGCGGATGCGGCTGTGTGTTTTCATCAATGATATTTTTTATTATTCGCATGGGAATTATGTTGAACATTGTTTGTAGAACGGTGATCCATGACGTGAGTAAAAGTGTATGTGTTGGATTATTCTATTAAAGGCGTAGGTTAGAACCCAATTCGGTGGCAACGCTTGAAACTAGATTGTGTATATATCTCTGTGGGGTTGAATGTTAATTGAATTGTGTATATATAATGGTGCGTATATATAAATTCAACTCGTATTCATTCAGTGAAATCTGGGTGAACGTTTGTTTGATTTTTTGTGAGAATTCCTCTGTTTGTCATCCATGTAAAAGGCAGCGTAAGGCCCTTATTAACCTAAATCAGGGAACAATATTTTTTGAACAGTCTTAATGCATGTGCTAATTAAAAGTATGAAGTTTAATTTGATGGTCGACAGTTGCTAATAGTGCGGGGAGTTTGAAGGGTGGTTGTATATAGGTGGCATGGAGTTAAATTCCAAGAACGTTAACCAAAACTGCGGAGGATGCAAGAGCGCCATATTATTGAAGAGCCTAGAGTGTTGAAGAAGAGTTGGGCCTGTATTGTTATAACAAGTGAAGTGCCGAGGAACACAGTCCATGCCAATGCATGCCTAATGGATCAATGTTTAAAAGATCCTGGTGATTACAGGGTAGAGTGTGGTCAGCCCTGCATCATGATAAAATTTGGTCATGACCTAGACTGTCGATATATGAATCATCATGTAATGCAACTGGTGGGCCATGAGGCAACGCAACTGACTTGCTCATCTCTCCATGTAATGTGACATGTGCATGCTATCTGCAATGGTATGCTTAGTCTCAACACCAATTTGTGATGGCTACTCAAGCTCCATTGACAATACCACGCTTTGAGCTAGTTGTGGAAATAATCTTGGAGGTAGTGCTACATGTGCGGGGACCCTATGAGACCCAACACATTAATGAATATGTACCAAACTAGGTCCATAAGAATTAGATTCAGTACTGTTGTAATCTAACCTCATATGTAGCACAAACTCTGCATATATGTTTTGAAAAGTAAATGGGGACCTGGTTATTATGGGGGAACTTTCCCCAAGCTTTAATGAATTGATCATAAACAAAAGGGGTCAGACCAACATTCTTAAAATATTTTAAAGGAGTCATACCAACATGCCTAGCACAACATTTTAGAGGAATGTCAAACAACTCCTTATGAATATCAATATCCTTGGTGGCATCTTTCACCGCCTTCCAAATCTATAGGCCTGTAACCTCTAGCCTCCTAATCCTATGTATGGAATATGGGAGGTGGATTTGTGGGTGTTCCCTCTAGTATGCCTCGATCAACTTGGTCATGTTATCCAAGATCAGAGACAAACTACACCTATAATGTGAACTAGCAGAGATTTTATCCAGCTCTTGTGTGGTCCATGTCTACTGGGCCGTAACATCCTCAATTGTGATACTGCTATAACATCTTTCCACGGAGGGATGAAGACTGGAATTTTATCCTCGTCTTCACCCTACCAAGGTTCTGCAAATCATAAATATAATTTAATATAACATATAACAAACTAGAATCATAATAAATTATAAATTAATTTCAAGCACTTCAACTGAACATAATTAAAAAATTGAGGACAATTTCAAGACATAAACACATAAAGTTTAAAGAGGACTTAAAATTCAATATGTATTCCTGTAATAGGTGAAGAAGGTCCAATATCCATAGAAATATCATCAACAAAGACAAAAACATTGCCTTTGGCACTCTGACTTGTGTCGAAGGGAGGATTTATGAGTGGAGAAGACAATCTAGTATGACTACGTGATCTAGCCCAACCATGTAGAACAAATACCCTAACACTCTGAGGGGTTGTTGTTGGAGGGTGTATGGGAGATGTCTCTCCAAGAAAAAATGTTGACATAGAAATAATGTTAACAAGAAAACCATTTATAAACTCAAGTGGAATAATCTAGGCTAAAGTCCTAAACTAAATAGAGTGTCTATTTTCATAAATTATCAACCAATGTATTCAGTTCCATGTAAACACAATAAAAAATGTGATTGAGAATCTAACTTACACATTTTCCCATTTATAAATAATGCATTTTATTCATAGAGAAGAAATATGTAAATATATGTAAAAAAATTGAAATAAACCTATTTTCAAAACTAATAAAACTTCATGCCAACGAAATACTCCATAAAACAAGTTCTTATAGTGTTTGATTTTTACACATGACATGTACCATGTGCAAGTACATGAAGAAAATATTTCCGGTACGACACACTGCATAATGAAATAGTATGGTACAAATTAAAAAAAGAGTCAACATGCTTATATATTCACTTTATATGCACTTTTCATCATGGATTTAATGTATGTATCAATGATGCATTGTTTAAGATCTCTCTCTCTCTCTCTCTTCTCTCTCTATTATAATCTATAATATAATATTATATGATATAATATATAGTGTTTATATTAGTTAAATAATAAATAAAAATATAGGAAGTGTAAGTTACAAAATCATTACTCAATGAACAAATTTAATAAGGGCGGGAACAAAGAGATATATAGTTGTTATGTATCATTATATTAAATAATTCTACAAATATGAGTCATGGAAATTTTAAGGAGAATTACAATTTATAGATCAACTCCAGTCTTAAAAAGGTTGGTGAGCAACACCCATCTTATGTTATTATGAAGAGTGCATTATGTTGAATAGTTGTAAAACTATGTTAAATGTTATATATACGTGTGAGAAATGTTATAACTATAACTATGTTATGTATCTAATTATATAGCTATGTTACATGCTATGTTATATTATTAATTATAATTTAGTTTGTTGGTATATATAATGTTATATGATGTTATATTTACAACTTTTTATCTATCTATTATCTATCTATCTATTATATATATATATATATATGGTTAATATTTAATTAAATAAAAAATCCTAAAATATTTTTTAAGTACAATTAATTTTATAAAACATTCTATATTTTTATTTAAATTATTAAAATTTTAAATAAAAAATGAATTTTTTATTTTATTTGATTTAATGGAGATTCACGATGCCTAACCATATTCAATATGTCAATTTAAAGTTCTTAATTTATTTATTTACTGGAGTTTTGTAAATTTTAACCCCGTACAGAAATTACCTACATATAAATTCTAAAAGACAAAAAATAAACAATGGCGAGAGCATAAAACATAAAACTAATATACATAGAGATTTTCCCTTGATTCCCAAAACTGATATTACAAGATTGATTTTTCGTTATATTTATTTCAATGTTACAATAAAATTATATACATATTGAAGCATCTATAAACTCCAATCCATAAACCCTGGATTAGAACATAATCGTAGTTCCCTTGACCGGATCTACAAAATACCATGGGAAGAAAACCATCATGCCCGAAACCATGTGTGAAAACCACACATACAAAAATCATAGGTAGGTCCACTCACCTAATATAAGGTCCAAAAAAACTTCCCCAGGGCACTGCCTTGGACCTCACAGAGGGGGGCTAACACACCCTCAAACCCCCCCCCACAATGGCAGTTTCCGCCCCCCTTGTGATCCCCTTACTGCGCTTGTTGCAACGAACAGGGGGAGCTCACCCCCACACCCCTGTGAGCCCCCCACTCGTGGGGCTAGGCATGGAAAAAATATAACACACACCCAACAAGTTTTATAGTTTAATTGTTTTCTATTTTGAATTTTTTTGAGGCATATTTTTTTATTCAAATTGTTTGAAATTTAAATGCATTTTATTAATAACAATAGCTCAAATTTAAAATATATATATATATATATATAATATATATATATATATATATATATATATTATTTCACCTCTTTACAAAAAAAAAAAAAAAAAAAAAAAACTTTATATAACTTTATAACCTAAAATAATTAAAAAAAAAAATTTACCATGGAAAAAATATTATAAAAACATGTTAAGATAACATATACAATTGAAATTAAAAAAAAAAAAAAAAAATTAAAACCTAAACTATAGTTTTTTTATGTCCTTTTCAAGGGTTTTCTTTGTGGTTTTCTAAGTTGTTTTCGGTCTTTAAGGGTTTTCGTGGGGGCTTTTAGGTAGTTTTTTGTGGTTTTCAAGGGTTTTATTGGAGTTTTTTGTGGTTTTCATAGTGAGTTTCATCATTTTTTTTTGTAGTTTTTTTTAATTAATTTATTTTTTTGAAGGAAAAAAATAAATAAAAGAGACAAAAATAAAAAGAAACCTACCTCGGCTTGAGCCTCTAGGTCGAGCTTAGAAATCTTCCATTGAATTCATTTTCCTCTTGGAATCTGAGCAAATGACTTGTGTAGGTCACGACTGGGGTATTTGAATTAGTAATAACGCTTGATCGAGCTATATCTTTTGATGGAACCAATGGATTGAGTGAAAGAGATAGCTTGATTGAGCCATGAATACTGATCAAGTCATTAACTTGGGTTATAAAATGTATCTATTGAGTGTTTTTTTAGATGCTTGATCGACCTTTTTAGTGCCTTAATGGCTTGATCGAGCGCTTAAAAATTGCTCGATTGAGCATCTGTTTTTTTGGCGAAACGCGCCCTCTTTTTGCCAAAAAATGTAACCCAACTCCATGCTTTGAAGTTGTACCACAACATATTACATCCTTCATGGTGCTCCCTAAATTAGTGCTTAAGATATGGATCTATACTAGTTAAATTAAAATTCTATAAGATCTATTCTACAATAAAAGTGTAATAATAATAATAATTTACTTTTTTTTCAACAACATATGATATACCAAGAGGTAAATTTTTTATTGTTTATGGAATTTTACCAACCATTTAATTTATATAATTGGTCTAGTTGGAAAAGAATAAAAATAAAGATAAACATATGTATGAATACATAATAGAATAATTATATTGAGTGAAAAATAAATAAAAACAAGAGTAAGTGCATTTGTGAACAACAAAATTGCATCTAAAAGGTACATAAAATAATGAAGAACAATATGGCAAAGAAATTTCACTGTAAAGGTAGAGTAATGGGAGGAGAAAGGTGAAGAAATAGTGAAAATAAGTTGGAGGAAAAATGATTGAAGATAAGTTTGCAAGAAAAAATAGGTTGTAGAATAGTTTGAATCATAGTGCCAATCAATTCTCTAATTTGATTGGTGACACAAATTATTTGGATCGTTTAGTTCTAACTGGATTTGTTGAATTGGTGGTGTTATTTTTATCCTCTGCATCTCAGAAACTACACTCTTGAGAAATATTTAAACTACATTTTTGAGAAATATTTTTATCTTGCGCATCTGCATTCTTGAATTTTTCTTAGACCAGAATAGAACCATCTTAAATATGAACCTAACATAGTATCTACATTCTTGAAATTTTTGTTCTAGTTGGGTTTTTTCAATTGGTGGTGTTATTTTTATCCTTTACATATCAGAAACTACAGTCTTGAGAAATATTTAAACTACATTTTTGAGAAATATTTTTATCATGTGCATCTACATTCTTGAATTTTTCTTAGACCAGCATAGATCCATCTCAAGTACGAATCTAACATGACCGTCTACATTATTTATTTTTTCTTAGATCAACATAGATCCATCTTAAATACGAATCTATCATGAGTTGAGAGGGATCCAATTTATTCATTTGCAATTTTTTTATGAGAAGATTTTTCCATAAATGCAACACCAATTGTACTGGATTTGAAAGGATGGGATAGTGCACAAAAGTGTGCATACTTGGTAAGTCTATCAACAACCACCATGATGGCACTCTTTCCTTCAGATTTGGGTAAACCTATGATAAAATCAATTCAGACCTCCTCGCAAGGCTAACATGGAATGGCTAAAGGTTGTAACAGACCTTAGACCAAACATTCTTCCACAAATTTTGTTGGTAGACCAAACATTCTTCCACAAATTTCTGAATATCACATTTAAGGTCATCCCAAAAAGAAAAAAAATATTGACCCCGTGGTAATTTTTTAAAAAATCCTGACAGCCCTCCTAAAGGAGAGATGTGCAATTCCAAAAGAATATTTTATTTGAGTTGGGAGTTCTTACATAGATATAAGAAATCTTTCTACCATGATGAATCACTTTACAGATAAATGTATCATATCTACTGAGATCTTGCTGCAACCTTTGAATGAGTGTCCACACGTCTTTTTCATTCTTCCATTCATCCCTTACTTCAATTATCCAATCAAGTTGAATAATAGAAACGATACATAGCAATGCTACCACATCCTCATCTCTTCCTGAGAGTGCATATGCAAAAACATTTTTCTTCCCTTTTTATAGATTATTTCAAAGGCATAACCCAACATGTTTGTGACCCACTTTTGTTTCTCTTTTAAAGATAATCTTTGTTCCAAAAAGTATTTCATACTATCATGATCTGGTTTTATCTCGAAATGACTTCCCATTAGGTAAGGGGGTCATTGCTTCAGGGCATGTAATATTGCCAAGATTTCCTTCTCATAAATAGGTTTGTGTAACTACTTTCCCTTGATTGGATAAAAATCAAAAGAAATGGGTATTCCTTCTTGCATTTAAACAACACCAATTCCATTTTCTGAGGCATCACATTTGATGTAGGAGCATTGAGCCCAAGAAAAACCATTGTATTTTAGTACACATAGGGGTATTTTGTTCTCAAGGAAGTTGGTTTCCTAAGAGTGAATTAAATGTAATTATTAATGTTTTGAGTGATTTTAATGAGAGAAGCTAGAATAGGGAATTAATTGAATATTGTGAGGCATAATTGTAAATGTTCTCGAATATAGGACAACATGAAAGATTTAGGATAGTTGAGAGATTGAGGGATTTGAGAATTGATTGTAAATCTTAGATTAGGAGTCAATTCATGAATTTAGGGATTAGAGAGGAGTTTTAGGAATGAGGAAGAGCTTTGGGAATTTTGTTAAGTAATTTATGGATCTAAACCAGAATTGGTTTAAGAATCCCTCAGTATAATTGTAAGCCTAAAAGGAAAATACTGGGGTTAGAAAGTTAGATAATTAGCTATTTAAGCTAGAATGTGGGATTTAATCTTGTGAACAGAGTGCAACAGAGGCCACTGATATTAAAACATCAAGCTGAGAGACAGAGTCTCAATATGTAATTATTTGTTTGTATTTATATATACAAAGATTGCTTAGAATCTGTATAAGTGTGTATTTTGAGTGTTCAGTGATGAATTAGGTGTTATCAGAGTTTGCATAACATAAATATATGCAGGCAGAGTCGAGGTGAATACACAGTGGAAGAGAAAAGGAAGAGGACCTTAGTGGCGTTGAACGATTGTGGAACCAAATCATTCGTGAGTAAAGAACTCACATAGTAAAGCCTAGAAGGAATGCGCAATAGAGTAGTGAAAGGAAAAACCTTTGAACAAAAACCCTGAAACCATAGAAACCTGAAGAAATGGCGTAACATTTAAGTGAGGCGGAAGAGAGAAGGAATGAAGTATGGGCAAATCGTAGCCATTGGATCTTTATGATCAATGTCTAGGATTAAATCGCATCGGCGAAATCCTTTTGAAATTATCAGAGACCATAGGATTGAGAGATCTCGTCATCCAACAGACATCAAACATTAAAGAAATTGGACTTTAATTAAGAAGTCGGACCTAAACTTTATTAGCTTGGGAATTTATAAATCTCATCGGGTCTGTATAGCCGGTTAATTGTCGGGCTTGTTTTCATCCCCAAATCGGTGTGAACCATTGGATCTTCTAAATATAGATCAATGGCAGAGATTTGTAATGCAAGTCTGTTGGTCGGGAAAGCTAAGAACCGCCATATTGAAAGAATGATCAACGGTGGAGTTTGTTAATAAATATCGCATCGCAACAAGTAAACGATGCTTTATCGGCGGAGGTTATTGAGGCATGCGACAGGAGTGGACCCGATAAGGAAATGAAGCACAGTTCGTGTTATTTGAAATATGGAGGTTAATCGCATATCAAAGGAGATGGGGGAACACATGTTAATGTGACCTGTGGAGGAGCAATTTCCAATTGCGAAAAAGGTGTAGCATTGGGAAACGTGCAAGGATTGTATAAAGGTGAAAATGTATGTTTTGTAGTTAAATTCCTTTGTAAATGGTTTAAAGGGATTAAATCACCAATAGAACGAATTGGGGGTTAAGCTCGAATTAATCAAAGGGAAATGTGGGGTTTCGTTATATATGCGGGAATAAGAATTAATGAAGGGTTATAAGGGTTGAATAATTCTCGATAGTAAATGAATGAAGGTTTAGAAGGCCTATAATGTCCTGATAGGAAGGTTTAAAAGAAAGGTTTTAATAAAGTCCTAAATGAAGGATAAGGAGTGATTAAAAGTCCCGATACATACATATTGAATGAAGGGTTAGACTATGTTGGGTTTTCATAAACCATTCAACATAGGAATTGATGAAAGGGCCTTAACCTCAGTAAATGAAGATTTAACTCAGCAGAGAGTTAAAATTCCTAGCACAGATAAGATATGTGCATAATCCATGCATACTGTGGCTAAAACAGGGGCAACCCTGTTCCATTTATTATCAGTGCATAGTTCTTATTGGAACAATTGATAGCAGAACAAAATAAAGGAATTATGTAGAAAATGACTTAGAACAAAGTTGTGTTTTAAGATGTATATGTAGGCAAGGGAGATCAGATTTTAATCTGATAAAGAATAGGCACACAGAGATAAAGTGCAACAGAACTTACAGATGTAAGAAACAGAGGACAATACACTCAAAAGTATAGGTAAATGGTGGAACAAGATCCTGCAGAGATCTTGAAGGTGAGATGACATGTTTTGTTTGATTTGATTTGAAGATTGGAGAGTTGTGGTTTTTTATATTGACACACAGGTGACAGCATAAGGAGGTGAGAAGATTGCAGCAAGCCTAGAGAAAAGAGTGCTCAATTGGCTCCAAAGGAAAGAACCAAAGAAATGCTAAAAGATTGAGCTCAGAGGAGAGAAGCTTAGTGAGACATATGTAGCAAGGAGGAGACTTGTTACTACAGAGGTATTGTTGCAACTCACAAAGGTAATTCCATAAAGGATGTGGGTAGAATTGCCGAGGTAATGAAGGAAACTGGTAAGAATTTCTAAGCGAAAGAAGTGGTCAGAACCAAGTATTTCATGGTGATTGAAATACAAGAGGACAATTGTGTTCTTGAGGAAGTGCAGCTGAGTTGAAGCCTAAAGGAGCAGAGAAGAGTGCTCAAAGGAGGTTCCAGATATATAGAACCAATGGCTTACCAAAAGACTGAGTGAGGAGAGCTTGGTGAGGTAAGTGGCAACAGGGAGGACTTGTTGTTGTAGAGGATTTAATGCAACTCATAGTAAGTGAGTGAAGACCTCACAAAGATAGAAAAGAAGATGGCTATTGATAGTCATAACAGAGGTTCTGAGGAAGACCACACTAGAAGAAAGATGAAGAAAGAGGATGCCAGGGCAAATGGCAAGAGGATGAGTCAAGAGGAAACTGACAAAGAGATTGTAGAGATGAAAGAACAACTCAATGTATTGATGATGATACTTGAGGAAAACAAGAGACAAGGTTGGGTCTTGAGGAAAAATCCAGTGAGGTGGCATAAATTATAGAGAAGACTACAAAAGAAGAGGAGTCAACAGGTGAATATCCAATTAGCAGAAGAGCTGATGAAGCTTAAGTAGGTAGTAGGTGTTCAATTGAGATCTAAAGAGCTCAGAGAAGCTGAGTTGGAAATGGATGTATTCTTTTGTGAACCAGAACAGGGCAAAGTTCTGGGTGAGGAGGAAGGAATTATTAATGGCTTTCTGAACTATTGGACAAATGCAAACCAAAAGGAAAATGTAAAACCTTGTATTATTGAATCTAATAAATTTGATGTGATTACAGGTTTTACAAAGGATGAGCAATATTTTGAAGCTATCAAAAGTATGCGAGAATATCTTTCAGAAGATAAAAACTTTTAATTTAAGGAGGATGGAGAATATCTCTTAAATCAGAGAAGCACTGAAGTATTGCAACAATTTTTTTTGATAATGCATTGATATTTGAAACTGTGACAACATAGGAACAATTTCTTGTGAAAGAAGCAGATGAAATTTAGTCTTAAGAACTAATATGTAAAGCAACAATTGGGACTGTTGAACCTTCTGAATTTCATATTGATAATTTATCTATAAATGCAGGAATCATAAGTAATGATGAAGTACTTATGAAGTGTCACAGAGAACTTGAATTGCTAGAGTATTTGTTGGGAAATTCAGAGTATGACAGTGTGATTGTAGAGGAAGAAGTTCATTTCAGTGGAAAAGAGAAAAAATACATCATTGAAGCAGATGGTGTGGAGGAAAGATTAGCTGATAGTCTTGGAAATACTTTAGAGAATTCTTTGGAGAATTGTTTATAGAGGTTGAATCAGCATATTGATGTGCTGATAAAAGAGGAGGAAAAAACAGAGCAACATACTGATGTGTTGCCAAAGGAACAGGAGGCACTGAGGCCTTATGATTTTTATTTTAACAAGTGTTTTATGAGGGCAGGTTTAGTTGCAGGTGCTGGAGGACATTTGGAACAGATGAGCAGCCAAAGAAAAATGGAAGAGGAAGATTCTATGGAAGAATTTAATCCATGGAACAAAGATGTTAAATTGCTTGAGAGAATGTTGGAAGGTCAGGATTCAGTGTAGACCGAGATAATATTGACAGAGGGAAAAGATGAAAGGGAGGCAGTCAAAGTAAGAGCAAGACCAAAAGTTGGAGCAAGAGTAGAAGAAAAATTAAGGAACGATAAACTACAAATTGAAAGTAACCTACAACAGTTTGAAGAGTTGGTGGACAACAACAACAAGTTCAAACAATGAGAAAGAGGAATAAGTAAGTGGAAAAGTATAGACCAGTCCAAGGATGTGCTCGAGATGGAGATTGAACAATTATGACAAATGATGATAAAATAGTCCATAAGGAGGAGATTAACAGTAGCAAGAAGAATGATCAATTAGAATTTAAGACTGATTGACAAGAAGAAGAAAATGAAGCATAAAATAACAGAAGTACAACAGCAGCAAAGGAACAAATCATTTGGGTAGCTACGAACTAAATTTTGGGACCCTGGAGGTTTTCTAACAACTTATGAAGACACATGATCAGGAGATCAAGAAAATTTTCTACTTTGGGAGTCTGATGGAGGAGCATTTAGCCCAAGAAAAGCCATTGTATTTTAGTAGACATAGGGGTATTGTGTTCTGAAGGAAGTTGGTTCCCTAAGAGTGAATTAAGTGTAATTATTAACGCTTTGAGTGATTTTAATGAGAGAAGCTAAAATAGGCAATTAACTGAATATTATGAGGCATAATTGTAAATGTTCTCAAATATAGGAGAACAAGAGAGATTTAGGATAGTTGAGAGACTGAGGGATTTGAGAATTGATTGCAAATCTTAGATTAGGAGTCAGTTCATGAATTTAGGGATTAGAGAGGAGTTTTAGGGATGATGAAGATATTTAGGAATTTTGTTAAGTAATTTATGGATCTAAACCAAAATTGGTTTTAGAATCATTTGGTATAAATGTCAGCCTAACAGGCAAAGGTAGGGGTTAGAAAGTTAGATAATTCTCTGGCTAAGCTAGAGTGTGGGATTTAAGCCTACGGGCAGAGTGTAATAGAGGGCATTGATATTAGAACATCAGGCTGAGAGACAGAGTCTCAATATGTAATAATTTGTTTGTATTTATATATACAGAGATTGATTAGAATATATATAAGTGTCTATTTCGAGTGTTAAGTAATGAATTAGGTGTTATCAAAGTTTGCATAATCTAAATATACGCAGGCAGAGTCGAGGTGAATACACAGAGGAAGAGAAAAGGCAGAGGACCTTAGTGGCGTTGAACGATTGTGGAACCAAATCGTTCACGACTAAAGAACTCACAGAGTAAAGCCCAGGAGGAATGCGTAGTAGAGTAGTGAAAATAAAACCTTTGAAGAAAAATCTGAAAACCACAAAAACTTGAAGAAATGGTGTAACGTTTAAGTGAGGAGGAAGAGTAGGAATGAAGTATGGGAAAATCGTAGCTGTTGGATCTTTATGATCAACGGACAAGATTAAATCGCATTAGCAGAATCATTTTGAAATTATTGGAGACCTTAGGACCTTGAGATCTCATCATACAATGGACATCGGGTGTCAAATCAATCGGAATTTAATTAAGAAGTCAAACCCGAACTTTATTAGATTGGAAATTTATAATGCCCATCAGGTCCGTATAGCCAGTTAATTTTCGGGCTTGTTGTCATCTCGAAATCGGTGTGAACCGTCAAGTCTTCTAAATGCAGATCAATGGCAGAGATTTGTAATGCAAGTTTGTTGATCGGGAAGGCTAAGAACCATCAGATCAAAAGGAGGATGAATGGTGGCGATTTTTAATAAATATCGCATCGCAACAAGTAAATGGTGCTTTATCAGGAGGGGAGTATTGAAGCATGTGATAGGAGTGGACCTGATAGGGAAATGAAGCACAATTAGTGTTATTTGAAATCTGGAGGTTAATTGCATATCATAGGAGATGGGGGAACACATGTTAATGTGACCCACGGAGGAGCGATTGCCTATTGCGATAAAGGTGTAGCTTTGGGAAACATGCAATGACCGTATAAAGGCAGAAAGGTATGTTTTGTAGTTAAATTTCTTTGTAAATGGTTTAAAGGGATTAAAGCACCGATATAATGAATTGGGGGTTAAGTCTGAATTAATCAAAGGAAAATGTGGAATTTGGTTATATATGCAGGAATAAGAATTAATGAAAGCTTATAAGGGTTGAATAAGTCCCGATAATAAATGAATGAAGGTTTAGAAGGGCTATAATGTCTCGAAAGGAAGGTTTAAAAGAAAGGTTTTAATAAAGTCCTAAATGAAGGATAAGGAGTGATTAAAAGTCCACATACATGCATATTGAATGAAGTGTTAGACTATGTTGGGTTATAATTAACCATTTAGCATACGAATTGATGAAAGGGCCTTAATCTTAGTAAATGAAGATTTAACTTGGTAGAGAGTTAAAATTATTGGGACAAATCAGATATGTGCATAATCCATGCATACAGTGGGTAAAGTAGGGGTAATCCTGCGTCAACATTTCACATTAAAGGTTTTTGAATTATGATGTAGTTAAGACTAGAGCTTGGAACATTGCCTCTTTAATATGTTCAAAGGCATTAGTTGCTTTTAGAATCTAAAAAATGCATATTTCTTCAACAATGTTGTTAGAGGTGTTTTCATGTTCCCATAACTCTTAACAAACTTGTGATAATACCCTGTCAACTAGAGAAATCATCGAAGATCATTTAGGGTTCTGGGGTTTCCATTCCTTGATGGATTTTATTTTGTTAGGGTCTACCTTAACACATTCATGAGATACAATATGACCCAAATATTCCACCTCATGTACCCAAAAGAAACATTTGAAGGGGTTTTCATACAATTCATTTCTCCAATAGTTTAAGAACCATGTCACCATGTTGAGCATGATCTTTCCAAGAATTGTTGTAGATTAGTATATCATAAAAAAATACTAATGCAAATTTTCTAAGAAATTGTTTGAAAGTGGAATTCATCAAACCTTGAAATGTGGAAGGTGCATTAGTAATGTCAAAAGGCATGACCAAAAATTAATAATTACCTTCATGAGTTTTGAACGTTATTTTAGAATGTCTTCTATCTTCATTATAATTTGATGATATCTAGAGCAAAGATCCAACATGGTGAAGTAAATTTCTCCATGTAATTCATCCCATAATTCATCAATGACGAGAATTAAAAATTTATCTTTAATAGTGATTTTATTGAGCTCTCTATAATTTGGGCATGGATGCCATGACCCATCATTCTTTTGCAATAGTACTACTAGAAGAAGTGAAAGAACTTTGGCTAGGTTGAAGTATACATGCTTCTAGTATTTATATAACCATACTTTCAATTTCACTCTTTTGGGCATAGGGATATTTGTAAGATATGATCTTTCGAGGAACATTTCCTAGAATCAAGTGAATAGCATGATCATGATCATGAATAGGTGGGAGATATTTCAGAGTCTGAAATCCCTTGAAATGATTTTCCAGCACTATTTGGAGATATGGAGAAATGGATAATTTCAATGTTTGAACATCCAATGAGCATAATTGTGAGATTACGCCTCCTTCTTTCTTCAAAATATTTGTCTTTCTATTAGAGTTGATTATGTTCCCCTATTTAAATATGATACCCCTTAATTCAATTTCATTTCCTTCTTAGAAAAAAATTAAGAAAAATCCTTGAAAATTAAAATATCTCAACACCAAATATTGTAAACATTGGACTCGTAATACAACATCATCCCCACCCATTGGAATGGAAAGCATTGGACTATTCAACACTTGTTCCCCCATGGTTAGCTTGATATTATGGCATATCCTTTAGAAATGTATAGTTCTTCCATTTTCAACAATCACATGACCATATGGTGCTAGATATAGAAATAAATTCATTTCCTTGGCTATCTTACAATGAATAAAATTATGAGTACTACCCAAATCAATCAACTATATTACATTTTTCCTCATGATATATTCTTATATCTTGAGAGATTGAGGACTGGTAACTGCCACAAATGCATTACAATAGATGATCACATTCATTTCTTATTTCGCTGGCGTTGGTTCCTAGTGTACATCCTTGTCTTTTGATGTTTCTTATTCCCTTTCTTCCTTCTCTTTGCTATCTATGTAAAATATTTTCTTCTCAACATGCTTATGACCTTTTGTGTATTTTCTATCACAATTGTAACAAATCCCTTTTTCTCTTTTTTTCTCCAGTTGTTGTAGTGTCAACCTTGTAGGTTGTGGGAAGCTAGAAGCGACAACATTACCATATTTATAGTTGTAAGTGGCAGAAGTATCTAGTTATTAGAGAATAAATGCATAAGAAATATGGACCCAACAAAAGAAATATCATTATAGTGACCTAATAGAAGAAGTATCATGATAGCGACCTAATAGAAAAGTATCTAGCTATTGGAGAAGAAATGTATAAGAAACCAAAATAATTTGATGTACAAATTCATGATTTTAAGATTGTTATTCATATACACTATTTTGACGGGAAACCTCTAAAATATGAATTACATAGAATATGTCTGAGTTGTTTGAATGTGTCAAGACCTAGTTTGAGCAAAAGAACCTCTACAGTTCAACATTGAACACTTTTGGGAGTACCTCTCCAACTAGTTACCCCTTGGGAGGTAATAAGACCTTTGTGATAAAATGATAAAATCATACAACGAGATTTCCAGATTTTATAACAATAAACTAAACAAAAATAACCCATGATGTTTCTTTTCTCAAACATGGAAAATAAGTATATTCTGTTTTAAATTATTATTTTTTCTTATTATTACATATGATTTCATACATTATGAAGTATTATCCGAAATTTTATAGTGTTTTCTAATTTTGTGAAATATTTATCAATTCTTTACAATGTTTTATAAAATCATCAAGATTTAAAAAGATTTTATAATTCACTGAAGGATTCGCCAAAACACTATACATGCATATTATATTATTGATTAAATATCCTATATATTTTCCTATGTACCATCAGGATTCACCCATTTATTTACATATAAATTTAGGGGGGTTTCTTAAAATTTTACCTAGTCAAGACTAGAATAAAGACATAAAATAGGGAAGAATTCAATAACATTTTTGAGGAAAAATACAAGCTTGAGACACATATGCAGGAGATATAATAGAGAATCATATTGGAAGGAATAGTAGAGGAGTTATCTTATAAGGAAGGGGATACATTGATAAAGCTAGAAGTCAAAAGAAAGTAGGAGGAAATTCTTTGGAGGAAAAAACCTCATATAAGTTGGCTATAAGAAGGGGAACAAAATATGATTTCTTTTCATAATTCAATCATAAGATACCAACATCAAAATCAAATATTCTCACTGATAGACAAAGAAGGAAATTCATTATTAGATCATGTAGAGTTGGGGCATGATCTGAATAGATTCTATGAAGCTCTCCTTACAAAGCCTTCATCCCATTAAATGTTTGCTATTATAGAAATCATGGAAAAAATCCCTACCCTATTAAGTTCATAAAAAAATGAGGTATTGATGAGGGAAATTAGTTTCTCAGAGCTAGAAGCGGTTGTGAAATTGGTGCCCATGAATAAGGCCTTGGGTCGGGATGGTTTCACTACATACTTCTTGCAGGAAGGATGGCCTTTCTTACGAAAGGATATCCATGAGCTTCTTGACGAATCATTGATATATAGATCACTACACCTAGCCATAAATTATACATTTATTACTCTAGCCCCTAAGACTAAGAATGTAGTGGAGGCAGAAAACTTCCACCTGATTGGATTATGCAATGTAATCTAGAAAATTCTTTTGAAGGTCATTTCCAATAGGTAAAATCCACTTGCAGTCTCCCTAATAGCGCTAGAAATATAGGGCATGTAGAGGGTTGTTAAATTCTATACAATTTAGTTGTAGCTCATGAAGGTATCCACTCTCTTAGGAAAAGTAAAAAAGCATGGATGCTTATCAAGCTAGACCTATCCAAATATTTTGATAAAGTGAGTTGAACTTATCTATTCTCTATTTTAAGAGAATTTTTTTTTTTGTATTCAGGTTTCTGTGATCCATAATGAATTAAGAAAATTATTTTAGTATAAATCACATAAGAGAAATTTCCTCTAATTTCCACTCATCTATTTTCTTTTCTTCTAAATGGATCACCAAGTAAACCCTTTAAATCATCATGAGGCTTTAGGAAAGAAGATTCATTTTTGCCATTTCTCTTCATCTTGGCAGTGGAAGGCCTCGGTTTCTCTTTAAAATTTGTAGTAGCCTAAAGGAAAATGAATGGACTTCAAATTCATAGAGACAATATTCCTCTAACCCACCAATAATGACACTAAACTTATTGGGGTTCCTATGAAGAGGAAAGAAAATTCTCTTAAACAAATTGTAAACGTATTCATGGAAGGCTCAAGTATGGATATTAATTTCACAAAGTCACAAGCCTACTTCATCGACACTAACATGGAAATTCAAGATCACTTAGGATGCCTAGTTTGCTTCCAAAGAAGTATGCTTCCTGCAAGGTACCTAGGTTCCCTCGTGGTCATTAGGTGACTCAGATCTAGTCATTGGAAAGAGATAATATAATGAATCTCCTCGAAACTAGATAATTAGAATTTCAGATCACTAAATCTATCTTGAATATTAAATTATTTTTGAAATCAACGCTGCAGGAGCTCCCAATGTATTAATTATTAGTTATGGTAGCTCCCAAAAATGTGCTAAAAAATAGAGCATACAAAGATATTTCTTATCGGGAGGAACAATGAAGGAGAGAAAATGATAACTTTTATCTCAAGATAAGATATGTCTCTCCAAAGGAGGAGACAACCAAGGGATGTGGGATCTAATGGAAATTAGCAAAGTAAATGGGAGAAAATATTTGGTGGAGGTGATTACAATATGGATATGAATTATGGCATCAAGTTTGGAACTATAAATACAACCCCCTTCCATCTCAACCGAATATGCTATGAGGTTAGGACTTCCCTCTGTATTCATGCATTTCAAATCTATCCAAAGAAAACAAATTCTTACTTCAACAACACATTTTTTGGGAGATCAGAGATGGAAACTCAATGACATGATTGGAAGGATGCATGGGAACAACATCTAAGGCTGGACAACTTCGAGATAGAAGTTAATGTCATTCATATTTTGATGAGTCATAACATGGCTTCGGTTAGGGACTACTCGAAAAACATTTAACCTTGTGCACAATGGAAGGAGTGGGAAACAATAGTGGATTGGTCATTCCTTCAAGAACATGAAAGCTAGCCAAAACTGGGATTAGAACATCAGAACATAAAAATTCCAATTATAGGACTAGATAAGCTTAGATGGAGTTATAGGGAGAAAGGGGCCTTCTCCATAAATGAAGACTTTTCTCTCCTAATGGGTTATAATGATCTTCCCAAGAAAAAAAATATAGATCCAAATCTTGAAAAACAATTGCTAACCAAAGGTGTCATCGTTATTATTTATTTTAGCAACAACGAGAGGTCTCAACTGGGATAGAATTTTTAGAAAAGGCTTTGAGGGACTATTAATTTTCCTTTTGTGTAAAGAGTAGTCATTTATGGAGCACATTCTAATTTCTTTTCCATCAATCAAGTCATTGTGAGATCATCTCACTTAGATTTTTGGACAAAATGACTCTAATCTTGATGACATCAAAGAAATAGTTTGCAACTAGGGTTCCCCACCCTTTAAGAACCCCATCATTAACAAAGCGTGGAGCTCAACCCCTAGGTTCATCATCTATTTAGCCTGGAAAGAACACAATTCCTGAATATTCCACAATTCAATTTCCTCTGCTAAAGTAGTCTACAAAAATGTACTTCAATGTCTAAGGGAATTTGTATTAATAAAGCATAGGTGAGCCCAAGATTTGGAGGTGGATTCTTCAGATAGATTAATCAATCTACCTTTGGGCCTCTCCCCTCTCCTCCAATCCTCCCTTCCATGTCCTCCATCTCTTCCTCAAATTACCTCTTCTCTCTATTGTTTGCACCCTCTCCCACTAGGATTTATTAGGCTTACCTTCGATGGGGCTTCAAAAGGTAACTCCGGCATGGCCAGTCTTAGATGAGTCTTCATATATAGCCTAGATAATGTCAATTTTTTCCTATTATCAGGAAACATGCACAACAATAGAAATATCGTAGCTGAATTTGCATCTTTGGAATCATGTCTACACATGGCAAATGACATACTTCGAAAACTTACATAGGGTACACCAATGGACAAGATATGCAAAAGATGGATACAAGAAAACTACTTTTGCAAGATTGACATAGTTATATAATCTACTTTCATCATAATTCCTTTGCATGTGTGTCAAACCATCAACAAAATTATGGACATGCTAGTCAACATTTCATGCTGAAAGCCCTCTCTATATATTTCCACCCCCTAGCTAGATGGCTAGTGGGAGGAATGGATTCCACAAATCTAAGATTTGGTAAGTTGAGACAAGAACTCCCTAATGTGGGTGGGTGAGGAGGCTAATAAATGATAAGTTGGATGGAGGTGGTATTGTCACCTCCCAATGTGTTAAACATACGAAATGGGGTAGCCACCTACCCTCCCATATCAAGGGTTCTCTATCATCGTTGTTGTTGATGGGAAATAGATTGCATAGAGTTTTTTGGGAAGTTGGGTGAGGTTTCAATGTTATTATTTCTCATGCTCAGAGCACGAGAGGCTAGGGAAAGTTTGGGGGAGTTGGGATGATTATTCAGTGAGAAGTTGAGGGAGGGAAAAAGCATGTGGCAAATCCACTTAGCCATACATGATTATGAGTTATAGGCTTGCTCACTTGAAATATCATCTTAGTTGCAAAAAACCACACAGTTCAACTAGCCCAAACACCAATATTGTTAATACCAAGGTATCTAATTCCTCAGGTTAATGCTGATTATCTCCACTTTTGATTTTCCTAATTTTTCTATAGTTGATGAGAATATGCATATAAGGTGGTATATGATGGTAGTCCAAATTTGCAAGAGAACGTATATGTTTCGGTCACATTTGTTTTTTTTTAAATAGTTATATCTATGGCATGCCTCTATGGAGAAGCCAAATAGTATCCCATTTTGAAATCATCGCGAGGGTACATCCTTGATTGCAATTTTAGTTTCTGTTAAGACAAAATGCAGTAGAGGATTTTCCAAAAATCATGTTTTTTATATGATTTATGAAATATAAGAAGATAATACCAAAAACAAAAAACTTGTTTGTGTGGAGCTTAGTCCCTATCAAGTCACTACTTCAAATAGGGATTGAGGGTGGGAGCCATGTGGATTGAGGGTCACACAATATTGGTGACAACATTGTGCAAGTGGAAAAAGAGTTCTTCCATCCAACCTTAGGATTGGTCTCGACCAAGAATCACCCTAACTAAGGAAAAAATATTCTTCTATCCAACATTCAGGCTAACCCTAACATAGTCTCACCATAAATTAAAAAACAATTATTCCATCTAGAAATTGGCTGGCCTAAGCTCACCATGAAAATAAAAATATCATAAGAAAATTAAGATCACTGTTTGGTGCAAAAGACCTGAGTGGACAATTTGAAAGCTCAGACTTCTGTATACAATTCAATATCCCATGGATTTGTATTTGATAATCTTAGTTTGACAATCAGATTGATTTGGAATCTTACATTCGTGAGAGCAGGCGTATATATCAAATTATGAAAGTATAAAATATGTATTACTGTATTGATACTATGGATCGATGACGCCATGGAATCGATTTGCTGACACGCTTCAAGGCATATCTGAAGCGATTAGTGTGTTCATATTTGACAGGAATTTATGACAACCTTAAAATATTATTCAAATTCAAGAAAGTCAATTAAAATGCGGAGAGGATAAATGATTCGATTCATATTTTATGGGAGTTGGTATAGCTGAACCTTAGTACTTCAATTTTCTCGCCGAATTAATTAAAATTTTAATGGTGCGCTGATGATTGTACTCTCCGTCTGAAATTTGCGTTGGGGGCCACGGGACTACCGATTGAGGTTTGGTTGTCAAGCGTAATTTGTTGAGATTTCGTTTGTGAAACAAATAATGGGGTGCCTACGTGTTTCCTGTTCTACTAAAAGCTATGGACGGACTGCCCGATGATGTTTTAGTGCGGCGCCTCTGGGATTACGTCACTTTTATATATACAAAGCGTAATAATTTTAATGATACTCATAATAAAAAGCAATATATTTTTTTAATATTTAAGCAATATTTATTTTCAATATTTAGGATTATAAAATTAATAAACGTAAGTTAGTTGGTGGAGGGTATAGTTTTTATGAAGCGTTATTTTAAAATTCTATGGAGGGTAGAGGGTATGAGTCTCTCATACTATCCCATGAATAATTAAACTATCCAAGAAATGTCTAGTTTAAAGTAACTCCTGAGGATAACATTGGTTGATATTTTTCATTTTCCTTTTAATATTGAGTTTTCTTATATATAATTTTAAAATAAAGTTATTTATATTTAAATTAGTATTGATTTATTTTAATTATGGATTAGTAAATATGGAGAGAAATCAAAATTACTTGAGTGAAAAATTCTTTTAGAGTCGTAAAACATAAAAAAAAAAAAAAAAAAAAAAAATATATATATATAATTACACATATATATGCATGATTATGAGAGATTTATATTGATTTTCTCTTGACACATACCATGTGTAATTTTTCAATGTCTAAATTGCATTTTCTAATGTATAGATAGATTCAATGCATTGCAAATCGCCTTAGGCACTTGAATTGTGTAGACTACACACATTAGATTTAAAATTTCAACAAATCTCTACTAAATTTCAAACAAATTCAACCAAAAATATATTTGAAAAAAAGAAAAAATGTAAAATAATAAAACAACTTAAAATATTTTCACCATAATAATATTATCTTATTTTTTATTAATATATTTTTAAAATACATGTAAATATTATTCAACCTTGCATAATGAAATATTATCCTTTTGAACATATATTGGAAAGTTTTCATTATTAATAATAGTTTTTGATCACACATATCAATTTTATATTAAAAATTAAATGAATTACCTATCTAAAAAACCTAAATTATTTTATTTTTAAGTTTTCTTACTTCTAAACAATGAAATATATATGTATTAAGTTAACATTGAATATTCAACTTTATATATATAATGTTAATTACTTTATTTCCTACTATATGATATAAAATATAAATATTGAAATGTTTTATACTTTGCTCTTTATAGTGAAGTGGAATATTTTTACCTCATGTCTTTTTATTTGGGTTGTAATGTCAAAAAAATGAATCGACTTAAGCACAATAAGAGTGAGATTAATAAGAGTGAGATTAATTAATGTTTTATAATATTTTTAATTAATCTAACCAAATATATATAATTGACTTATATTTTATTATAAATGGCAATGTTTTTTTTATTCAGAATAATTTTTTTAAAGAAAACATGTCAAATCCACATTGAGCGTGGACGAAAGCACATATCCTCTCATATTTTGAAAAATATTACATGATGGTCATAGTGCTAAAACTATTATACTGAACAATGTAAATCCATTTTAAGTCCAAATACTTATGGTTATGGACACCTCAATTATGTTCAAACACAAAAGTTTCCCCATTTTTTCTTAAATTAGAAAAACAAATAAATAACTAAAAAATAACATTGAAAGACTTTATCTGTCTCTCCACATAATAGATTTCAACTCAAGATGGATCACATTTGTGTGTGTGAGAGAGAGAGAAAGAGGGTGCCACCTACAGGGAATAAGTGTTATCTCACACTCCATGGAACCTCACACAATTATGGCGACACCGATGGGAAGATCATTCTTTCATCCATATTGATCCGAGAAAGAATTGCATGTCTTCTCATACTTAACAACACACTATTAAAACTCTCTTTTTGTGTGTGTGTGTTATATATAATATATATATATATATTATATATATATAATATATATATATATATATATAATTACTCACATTAAAATATTTTTTGTTATTTAAGGATCGATTTAACCACACATTTGAAAGTACTTATTTTCAAAGTAATAATGATTTTACTTTCAATTACTTTATCTCTAAAAAGTTAATATCATTTTTTTGAAATATTTTATTTGTGGATGATAGTGACATTTAAATGCCATGTGCTAACTTTAATCATCAAAATAATCACATATCTCCTATCCGTTGGAATTAAATTATAAGGGGCATGTTTGGTTCATTGTCATAAGGTTGCAAGTGTAGGCACCTTGACCCATACGGTGTGTCACATCTTGTTAAGTTATAATTTCTTGGTATATATCTTGTTAATTCATAATTTATTGTATATGTGGGTTTGTGGGATGTTGTATGTATTTTTGGTGTTATAGTGGAACCCAAAATATTTGTTCTTAGGCATAACCCAAGTTACTCCAGTGTGTAATGAATTCACCATCCTTTATTAAAAAAACAAATATTTATATACATTATGTGTGTATATTTGGATGTCAAAATATTTTGTTTATGAACCACATCACAAGAATTTTTTTAAATGATACATGTAAAATTCAAATTATACATTGAAGGGAATTTCATAAGTAGAAAGTACATATCAAGAGATTTTTCTTTTTACTTTCTATTATCATTAATAGCTAATTTGCCAAGTCTGTTTATCTCAAGTGATTAGAAGGAATGAATGTCATCCTTCACACCAAAGTTCAAATCCTACAAATGGCATGACAAGTTTTGTTGTGATGAATTCGTGAATTTGAATAGTTCCTCCAAGGATAAAACATCTATATTCCTTATATCGAATATAAAGATATTTCTCATAGCAAAAAAATTAAAAATCAATTTTAAGGCCACTACTAAATTTATGTATTAACTACTAAAAATTGGTGTACCAAGTGTCTAGTGTTGGTAGCTAGAGTATTAGGGGCATAGTTTCATCTCCCATCCACCTAAGTTCAAATCCAAGGGACATGATTGGCTCATTGTGGCAAGTTATGAAGAGTAGGCACCCCCACCCACGTGATGCCTCAACTCTTGCTAAGTCATAACTTATTGATATATCTAGTTTGTGGGTTATTTCATATAGCTTTGTTGTTTAGTGGTAGGTGGAAGAATGGATCTCTGGCTATGCCTAGATTACATCAATGTGTTATTGATTCAGCATGGTTAAAAGAGAAATTGGTTAATGAGACCCCATTTTTTATGGAACAAGGGACCTTCCTCCGCACAAGGTTTTGACTACTAATGTATATAGAGGTGTACATACTCTACCCCTTTAGAGAGGGAGTTGATGGCTAATGTCTATAGAGATATGCAAAATACACTCATTTTCAATATAAATATGTGACATTTTAGAAGGAAACACATATTCTTATGTATTATTTATGGTCCACCTCAACGTTAATTTTTTTTAATTAATACTCTTTTTAAATGATGCATATCAATTTAATATTAAATATGGAAGAAATTCCGCAACTCCCTTATTTTGAGAAATACACAATTAAGATGTTTTAATTATAATTTTTTTTTTTTCAATTCCTTTACAATAAAGAAACACAAAGAGAGTGACATTGAATATTTTAGGTTATATGGATACTAAAATATTTTATTAACAAATTGCATTGAAATAGTTTTTTTTTTAATGTCTTATAGACTGTTGTAAAAGAATGCATCTTTTTTATTTGAAAACTAATATCTAAGTCAAAAAATGCACATGCATTATGTTTTATTTGACATTTAGATTAACATTTATACCTTGCTAAGCTTTGGGTCATTATTATCAATTATTAAATATAATTAATATTTTTCTTTCTTGAAAAAAAATATTATTTATAATTTCTTTTTAATTCCAATTCCAAATCCATATTTAAAAATGAAGAAATTGCAATCTCCTTCATACAAGTTTTTCCTTTAAGTTTAATATTATTTTTAAGTTTGCAATGCTTTTTTTTTTTTTTTTTTTTTTCTTCGGTAGGTTTCAATATTTTATTTTCACACTAAAATAATTTTATAGTATTATTTTTTTAGATATGTGTTGATTTTATATTAAATATTTAATTACACATTTCCCTCAAATTTGAAAGTATGAAACATCCATGCATGGAAAATTTCTTTATTTTTAATTTTCTATTCATTTATTTTTCTCCATATATAAAAGGTTGATATAAAATTATTTGAGTTAAGGTGGAAATATAAATATTTAAGTTATCATTGGTGTTGATAGCTTTCACTTAGTTCTAGATTGAGTAGTTATGAATTATTTTCCTTCCCACCCAAATTCAATTTTATCTTATATAGTTGTAATGGCTTCAAACCTTGTTGTATTCATCTTATAAATGATTCCATTGTAATCCCAAGTCAAACCCCATATTATTTTGTTCTAGCCTTTTTAAAATATGTTATTACTCATGCTAAAAGTATAACATGAAGTTTGAATTTCCATATTTAGACAATAATTTATTTATTTTTAAATATTTGATCTCAACTTTAAATTACACATAATTACATCTAGTTTTAATAGAGAAAAAGGAGTAAGGAGTGTTTTATTTAATATGAAAATAATAGAATATGAATGCTTTTTGGATTTGCATAATTTTTTTTAAAGCTTTAAGAATGTTATATAAACTTAAAATATGCAATTTCAGATAATACTCGTACTTTAATAAAAGTGTTGAAAAGAAAGACTTTTTTTATCTTAATAGTAGTATTCAAAATTTCTACATTTATTTTCAAAATCAAAAATACGCTTTCTAACAACATAGTTATTTTCTAGAAATAGAAACTATAGTACCAATAATAATACATATTTTCAAAAACATTACTACTACTAAAAAATAAATAATTAGAAATAATATATATATAAATTCTAATTAAATCATAATTTTGGTTTTATAACTTATAATTTTTTTAAATGAGTGGAAAACAAAATAGAATAAGCTCTTTAGCACCATAGTCATTTTCTAGAAATTACAATACCAATGATAATAGTCATTTTCTAGAAATTACAATACCAAGGATAATACATATTTTCAAAAACATTACTACCACCCATGATAATACATATTTTCAAAAACATTACTACTATTGAGATAAAATATTTTTATAGATTTTAATTAAATCATAATTTTGGTTTTATCAATTAATATTTTTTTAAATTAGTGGAAAACTTTGAGTTTATGATGATTACCTCCAATAATTTTTCCAAGGATCAAAATATCATTAAGATACCGTAAGTATAAGGGTATGAGGAGTGTGCCACCATGTTAAGACCAATACATCCCTCTTGTTTTAAACCGTTTGTCAATTTCATGAGTATAAATGGGAAACCCTTACTTAATACCAGTATTGAATTAATATTCATTTTCATCTCATTATTATATATCATTTAACAATAACCTTTATATAAGTCATAATCGTAATCATTCTCCTAGTCATATCATAGTCAATTTCCTAGTCATATCATAGTTCAGACTTCTGTATACAATTGAATATCCCAAGGATTTGTATTTGATAATCTTAGTTTGATAATTAGACTGATTTCGAATCTTACATGTGTGAGAGCAGGCATGTATATCAAATTACGAAATTCTAAAAACTGTATTACTGTATTAAAACTATGGGTCAATGACGCCATGCAATCGATTTGCTGACACACTTCAAGGCGTATCTGAAATGAGTAGTGTATTGCCAACGGTAGGTCAAATATATGACGGGAAGCTATGAAAACATCAAAATATTATTCAGAATCAAGAAACTGATTTGACATGAGGAGAGAATAAATGATCCAAATCATATTTTATGGGTGTAGGTATAATTGAACCTTAATACTTCAATCTTATCGGCGAAGCAATTAAAAATTTGAAGCTTTGCTGATGACTGGACTACCTGTGTCTGAAATTTTCACTGGTGCTGATGGGACGACTGATTGAGGTTTGGTTGTGAAACACAATTTCTTGAGATTTCGTTTGCCAAACAAATAATGGGGTACCGACGTGTTTCCCGTTTTACCAAAAGATATGGACAGGCTGCTCGATGATGTTTTAGTGCGGCGCCTCTACGCATACGTAACCTGTATACATAGAAAGCGGTATAATTTTTATGATACTCTTAATAAAAAGAAATATTCGTTTTAAATATTTAACCAATAACTTTTTTTTAATATTTAGTATTTGATAATGGTAGAATTGAGGTTTCTTTGATTCATTATAGTTATAAGAAGAGTTTCGGCGTAAATCACATATAGAAATATCTTTGTCTACGTGTTTAAACGAGTGCAGTTCATCGTCATGACAAGTTGAAGAACCACATCTAGTCCAGCGTGTTAAATAATCTGAGCAGAGACTCCAACAGCTAAAAAATAACGACTAATTTTTGACACTGGGACGTAGGTCAAATTTTCTTAATATTATTTTTATTATATAGATTTTTTGGACCGATGTTAATGGGTTACAATCAAATGAATTAAAGGCTAGTTAATATTAATATTATATATATATAGTATTTATCTTAGGTTGTTTAAGTCAGAAATTAGAGTTAAAAAATTTTTATACTACATAACTACCCAAAGTTAGTTTATTTGTTTATCAAATTAGTTATTATTTATTATTATTATTATGATTATTATTAAGGAAAAAAATATTTAAACAACGTAATGGTTAGTTTATTTAAAAATAATTTAATTTAATTATTTAGATAATGTATATATATTCACTTAAAATAATAATCTTATGTTTATTTACGAAAAAGAAAAAGATAGGA
>APFE030402012.1:83465-103508 GCA_000404065.3 Pinus taeda
AAAATTATAATAATAAAAATAATATTAAGAAAATTTGACCTAGGTCAAAGTGTCAAAAATTAGCCGTTATTTTTTAGCTGTTGGAGTCTCTGCTCAGATTAACATGCTGGATCTGGTTCTTCAACTTGTCCTGATGATGAACCACACTGGTTGGTTCGAAACGCATCAACAAAGGTCTTTCTATATGTGATTTATGGCGAAACTCTTCTTATAACTATTCTATAATTAATAAGCATAAGTTAGTTCATGGAGGGTATAGTTTTTATTAAATGTTATTTTAAAATTTTATGGGTATGAGTCACTCATACTATCTAATGAATAATTAAATTATCCGATAAATGTTTAGCTTAAAGTGATTTTTGAGGATAACATTGGTTAATTATTTTTCATTTTTCTATTTAATATTGGAATTGTTTTATATATAATTTTAAATTTATTTATTTTTTAAAATTTAGTATAGATCTATCTTAATTCTAGATTAACAAGTGCATAATCATTTGAAATGAAATTTTCTTTTAGAGTGTAAAACTAAGAAACAAATTTACACCTCAAGGAATTTGAATTTTTTTTATGCTTCATATATTCATGTTATGAGAGATTTATATTTGATATCTCTCAACACATACCCCATGTGTAATTTTTCAATGTTTAAATTTCATTTTCTAATGCATAAATGGATTCAATGCATTGCAAATCCTCTTAGGCACTTGGATTATATAGACTACACAGTTTAAATTTAAAATTCAAACCAATCTCTATTAAATTTCAAACAAATTAAACTAAAAATATATATGAGAAAGCCAAAATGTAAAATAATAAAAATACTTAAAATATTTTCACCATAGAAATATTATATTATTTTTTATTAATATATTTTTAAGTACATGTAATATTATTCAACCTTGCAATAGTGAAAATATTATTATTTATGAATAGATTGAATATATTTATTATTAATAATATTTTTGAATCCCACATATCAATTTTATATTAAAAAAGAATGAATTAGACATTTAAAAGCTAAATTATTTTACTAATTAATTTTTTTCTTCTTTCTAGACACACACACAACATATATATATATATATAACATGAATATTTGAACTTTTATGCTCAAAAAAATTTAAATATTCATGTTTTATATATATATGGCAATAATCACTACTTTATTTTCTTGATTGAAACTACCCTTTCCCCCATTGAATGCATGACAATGTTTAGCTATCTAATGTATAAGAAGTTGCACAACATGGAAGCCACTAGGCCCCAAGAAATTGCTTAGAACTCTAGTCAAAACTACCTTTGGCTCAAGCGAGGGTGTCATAAGGATGCCAAGTCCTAGCTCGACCGTTGGGAGATAAAGGAGGAGATCATATTGGGGAATAAGGATAATATTAAAAACATCATTAGATCCAAATTTCAAGATAAGTTGTGGAGTGATAAGGAGTTGGAGGGAAAAAGAAAGTTAAGATATTATAAGGATGTAATCAACCCCATGCTTGCTAACCAAAATTACATTTTTGTCTTAACCAATGGTAAGAAGAGAATGAATATTGCAAGGATTAGAACTAATTCTCATGAGCTTAGGAGTGAGACCAGATACCTTGGGATGAAAGAGTATCTGTCCTCTATAATACTAAGAAAGTCGAAAATGAAAAGCACTTTCTCTTGGATTGTCCATCCCTTATTCACATTCGTTCTAATCTCCAAAGCATTTCCCCACTACCAACCTCCTTGACTTGTTCAGTTAGCAAACCCCTAGTGACCTCAAACCCATAGTGACCTCAGAACGCTTCCTTCCCTCCTTTTTTCTCACAAAAACAAAATTTTAAATAATCTCAATTAACCACTTCTTTCTTAAGGTCTAATAGACCATATCAGTCTTACTGGAGGTTAATCATCATCATTACATACACATTTAATCACTTTATTTCCTACTATTGATATAAAATATAGACATTGAAATGTTTTATTTTTAGCTCTGAGAGTGAAAGTGCAATATGTTTACCACATCTCTTTTGTATTGGGTTGTAATGTTAAAAAAATAAATCTAGATAGCCCAATAAAAATGAGATTATTAATGTTTTATAATATTTTTAATTAAATCTAACACATATGTATATTCATTTATGTTTATTATAAACTATATTATTTTTTATTTAAATATTTTATCTTAAAAAACACTCTCAACTCCACTCCACTTTAAATAGGAATCAAAACATACCATTAATTAAATTAAATTATTTATTTTTTATTGGTTGAAATAAATTTTGAAAAATCTTATATAAAAGTCATAACACTAAACTATTATATTAACCAATGTAAGTCAATTTTAAGTCTAAATTATTATGTTTTTGGACACATCAATTATGTTAAAATGCATGTTTCCCATTTTTTCTTAAATTAGAAAAATAAATAAATAACTAAAAACTAACATAGAAAGATTTTATGTTTCGGCATATGTCATCTGTATATATAGAAAGCGGTAACTTTTATGATACTCAAAATAGAAAGCAATATTTTTTAATATTTAAGCAATATATTTTTCAATATTTAATATAATAAAATAATAAACATAAGTTAGTTTGTGGAGGTATAGAGATAAGTTAGTTTGTGCAGATATAGTTTTTATTAAGTGTTATTTTATAATTTTATGGATGGTAGATGGTATGAGTCATTCATATTATCCCATGAATAGTTTAAACTTTCCAAGAAATTTGTACTGGAAATTTGTAACTTAAAGTGATTCTGAGAAAAATATTGTTTATCATTTTTTATTTAATATATATATAATAATATATATATATTATTTATTTTTAATTTTATTTTTTAAGTTATTTATTTTATTATTAGTATAACTTATGGATTAGTAAGTGTTGAGAGATCAAATCATTTGAACTGAATTTATTTTTTAAGTTTAAAATTTGAAAAAAGGTTTATGCTTCATGAGATTTGAATCATTTTGGATGCTTCATATATGTATGATTATCAGGCATCTATATTGATTCTCTCTGAACACACACTATGTGTAATTTTTCATTGTTTAAATTGCATTTTCGAATGTATAAATAGATTCAATGCATTGCAAGTTCCCTTAGTCACTTGCAATGTGTAGAGTACACAATTTAAATTTAAAATTCCAACAAACCAGTATTAAATTTCAAACAAATTCAATTAAAAATATATATGAAAGAGAGCCAAAATGTAAAATAGTGAAGCTACTCAGTATATTTTCACCATAGCAATATTATATTATTTTTTATTAAATATATTTTTAAATACATGTAAATATTATTCAACCTTGCATTGTGAAATACTATATTTATCACCTACATTGAATATTTTATTATTAATAATATTTTTTGAATCTCACATATCAATTTCATATTAAAAATTAAATGAATTACACATCTAAAGAAATTAAATTATTTTACTTTTAATTTTTTGCTTTCTTCTACACACACACACACACACACACACACACACACATATATCTGTGTGTGTGTGTGTGAAGTTAATATTGAAATGTATTAGTTAACATGAATATTTAAATATTTTTTAAGACGATATATATGTAAGGTAATACTCCCTACCCTATTATCTTGATTGAATCTAGTCTTTCCCGCATTGGATACATGGATATGTTTAGCTATCTAATGTATAAGAAGAAGTTGTACAAAATGGAAGCCAAGAGCCTCCCAAAAATCGCTTCTAACTCTAGGAAAAACCACCTTTGGCTCATGCGAGGGTGGAAAATGAGATCTGGGTATAAGCCCAAAATCCCAAATTCTTTAAAAATCTTGATCCTAGACCTGTGAGTTATGGTTCCACTCAATCTTTTGGGAAGCCTTTTAATTAATTCACTGTGGATCTTCATTAAAATCGAGCATCCACTACCAAGGCAACGATCTTCTGATTTATCTGTCTTTTCTTTCAAGATAACACGCTTTATCTGACTAAAACAAAATGCACTGTCTGAAAAATAAAATTACTAACAGTCGAATAGTTCCAAAAGCATTATCAGCCGGGGTTCTCCTTTTTCAGCTTTGAAAGTTCACACTTGATGAGTTTTCCCCTCATAATCTTAGCCAACATGATTTTAAATCGCTCAAAATCATTCAATTCAGCTCTTCGTTTTTTCACAATCAATTTCTGACCCGCTTATAGAAGATCAAAATCCGATATTGCTGAGTCATTTTGACGCTTAAAGATCTTCCTGATTGATGACCAAGTGTCTCGTGAACTAGCATCAAGGAGAGATGCACTCCTTGTATTATCCACGCACACAGTTAACACTTCAACCAAAGGAAAATAAGAATATAACAATTGTGCTCCTTGTATTCTTTAACTGTAATTTGAACTTCAAATAAAGGAAGGTAAGAATATAACAACGCATATGCAGTCACCATACAATCTTGGGTTCGGTCAAATAAATGATGTAAACCACCACGCATATGCAGCGTTTAAGGTTTGATATTTCTTTAACTGGAATTTGCACCAGCTTGAACCTATATTGCCACCTTCCCTAAGCTGCCTTAACACACAGATATTTATATATATCGCATAAAATTCAATCAAAACACATATTAACACAGACACGCCATTAACACAACACACATATATTATAATATGAATAACACAGCACAGTTACAGGTAAGGCATTTCAGCCTTAGAATCGAACTCACGCTCGACTACATTTTTCCACTCACAAAATAAGATACCTCACACCCTATCACACTATACATTTATAATATACATTGGAAGGATCGATCAGATCTTCTCCTAGTTTTTTTACAATGAAAGCTCTCCAAAAGCGTGCATGGGTGTTATCAATAACAAGTCCTCTCAAAACATATCCACTTTAAAGCTACTTTAATTTTGCTTTTCTGCTTTAAAACAGGCTTTCCTCTGTTATGATCCTCTGGTCCAAGTTTGCTTGCTTTGTTGCTAGTTGCTCCTGCATCAATGTCACATATCAATTTCATATTAAGCATTGAAGGAATTACACATCTCCCTTATATTGAGAAATTCACCATTAAAATATTTTAATTATAAGATTTTTATTTATTTTCAATTCTTTTATAATAGAGAGAAATAAAAATAGTGACATTGTATATTTTAGGTTATATTGATACTAAAATTTTTTATTTATAAATAGCATTGAACTAGTTTTTTTTAATGTCTTATAGATTGTTGTAAACGAATGTAATTTTTTTTCTAAAGAATAATATATATAAGTCAAATAATGAACATATGTCATGTTTTATCTCACACTTGGATTAAGTTCTTGGGTCATTTTTATCATTCAATGTAAATACAACTATGTATATTTTCATTATTAAATATAATTATTTTTTTCCTTGGAGAAGAAAAAAATTATTATTTGTAATTTTTTTAATTTCAATGTCAACTCTACATTTAGAGTTGAAATAATTACACATCTCCCTGATACTAGTATGTAGAAAGCACTTATCAATGCAACGTTTTTTTTTTAAGTTTCAATATTTTACTTTCACAAAAGAATATTTTTTTCTATTGATATGTTTTTAGATATGTCCTGATTTCATGTTAAATATTTAATTACACATCTCTCAAATTTGAAAATATGAAGCACTTATGCATGGAATATTTTTTTTATTTTTAACTTTCTATTCATTTATCTTTCCATATATAAAAAGTTGATATAAAATTATTCGATTTAAGGTGGAAATAGAAATATTTTGCTTATGATTAACATTAATAGCTTTTATTTAGTTCCAAGTTTAGTGGTTATGAATAATTATTATTTTGCCTATCCAAATTCAATTCCTTTAATAACATTTTATATAAATACAATGAGTTCAAACCTTATTATATTCCTTTTATAAATAATTTTATTGTAGTCCGAACTCAAACCCTATATTTTTTCATTCTAACCTCTTTAAAATATGTTATTACTTATCCTAAAAATAATAACATAAAATTTGAATTTCCATATTTAAACATTAATATTTTTTTTCTCAAATATTTAATCTCAACTTTAAACCCACATAATTACATCGGTTTTAATTCACAAAAAAGAGTAAACAATGTTGTATCTAATTTGAAAATGATATACTATGAATTCTTTTTTGCGTTTACTCAATCTTTTTAAGCCTTATGAATGCTATATATGCCTAAGCTATGCAATCTCAAACAATATTGCTGTAATAAGAGTGTTGAAAAGGAATACTTAGTTGTTGAAAAGGAATACGTAGTTATTTTCAATAGATTAGAGTAATGGTACATATTTTCAAAAGCTTTATTCCTATGAAAACCTGGGAAATAAATTATTTCTAGATTTTTATTAAATCATAAATTTAGTTTTATCAGGGTTTCTTTTAATGTGTTCGTTTTTCTTGTTAGTAATAAACTTAATATAAAGTTTTATACTTTTAATTGAATAAACAAAAAAAACTAAAAACTATATAAGAAAACATCAACATCATAAACTTAATACAAAATTGTATATTTTAATTTAAAAAAACCTAAAATAAAAAATAAAATTTCTTAAAACTTAAAAATATATAAAAAAACATCAACATCATAAATTATATGAGAAGAAGAAGAATGAGATATTAAATTAAAATTTCTCAAAATTAAAAATTGTAAGAAACATCACCATCAACCTATAGGAAAAAAATGAGATATAAACCTAATTAATTAGAAACAATTGAGATATAAACTTATTTTTAAAAATTACATTAGTTTACTCATTATTCTCTTTTATTTTTTATAGTTTTTCTATTATATTTATTTAATTTTTTTTATATATTTTTAATTATTTTTCTCCTATATATTTTCAAAATAATTTTTTTTTATTTAAAAATTCTCTCTTTTCAATCTTATAATTACACTCAATATTAAAATACTTAATAACACTAAACCTCCTAAATAAATATATAGAAAACACCATCTTTTCAAATTTTATAACTAGCAATTGCTCCAAAAGGTGCAAGAGAGACCGATAGAAATGTTAAATTGAAAGAATTGTATTTTGGTTCAAAATAATAAATATTATAATAATTCAATCATTCAAACTAAAACTAGTCAATAAATTGCCCAAAATAAAATAAATCCTTAATCAAAATTATACAAATAATTATTCTTCTTTTCTCTCAATTATTTATATAATAAAATCCAATCAATCATTCAAAATAAATTAAATCAATAAATTTCCCAAATTAAATCCCAACTAATCAAGATTACTTGGGAATATATATGTATAACCCAACAAAAAATATATATTTATATGTTACAAAAAAGATAAGTAAAAAATTCTAATTGATTTAAATAAATCCGAAACCACTAAAATTGAAAATTACTATTTATGATTAAGCAGTGGAAATTTTAACATAATAGGAACACATTTTTTTTCACTTACTTACCCTTGGAAATTAAAAAATTCACAACAACAATTTTTTATACAAACATGGATCTATGCTACCTCGTTTCCCTGAGTTGTGGACCAAACTATGTAAAAGATTATGCTCGACATTTTGAATATCTTCGTAGCAATAAAATATTATCATAAAATTATCCAGTTGTCAAACAAAATTAATTAAATAATTTGTTTTGACAACTGCATGAACCAATATTGAATATACTATGTCATCGAGAAACACAAGTTAACAAAAATGGCTTAGAGTTCGAAAACTCCAAATAGGGGAGACAAAATAGAATATATGTTTTACATTTGTTATAATCTTGATTTTTTAATCCTTACTATGTCATGAAACTATATCTATATTAGAATTGTATTCCATTTCCCTTCAATATTAGGACTGTATCCCACCCATACTGGAGGACATACTGATTTTAAAAAAAAGGAGCTAGTGGACATAGTGATAGATAACTATAGAGACAGAGGACATGTTTATTTTGGTTGAAGATGTTCCAACCACACTCCATCTTGCCGAAAATCCAAAAGAAAAATGGTGAAGCTACTATTTATGGAGGAGGGTGTCTGCAAGGGAGGTGTAGGGGTGACCGAACAGCTGAGCAACAGTCCATTTGCTGAGATGCAGCAGTAGACCTGTAACGAATTACACACATCAAATTGCGCAGATCAGGGCAGGCGAGTCTGCTTTGCCGCCAATTCATCTCCTGTTGCTGAATCACAAGTGGAAGCCAAGTTATCTCCTCAAATGACAGAGTTGCAAAATGAAGACCACTCGTCACCTGTAATGAATAATTGCAAATCGAGGATAATGCTTGAAGGGATGAATTGGTCACACAGAAGGAACCTCCTGAAGGAATCAGAGGCGAATTCTGCTTCCATGGATCTTTCTCTAAATATCACTAGAATTTCCATAATTTTCCAAGCAACTCCTCCAACCCGTTAGACTATGCGATTAATTTATAGAATAATATTAAATTACTTATTCTTTTGTATTGCAACATTAACTAACCATCAACCACAAATTGCCCACACCAATCTATTATTTAGTGGCTATATTGCAATGAGGGCAAGAAAGTTGGGCCTAGTGACAACAAACAAAATCACATAAAATATAACAATCATTTTGGAAACCACATGGAAGTGGTAGTGCTTAATTGGAGTGTGGTGCAATTTTCTCTGTTTGATTTATTTATTTTATTTTTTGGGTTTTTTTTACTCTAATGGTAAGAGTTGGGAGCTCACAATCAACAAAAGAATGATCGATGGTTGTGGAAGTAAATATAAGAACTTTCTTGTGTTATCCCCTTTCTTGTGGAAGTAAATATAGTTTTTTAAAGACATTGTCCAATGTTTTTATCAAAAGTCTTTTGATACAAACTTTCTTGTGTTATCCCACTTTCTTGTGGAAGTAAATATATTTTTCTAAAGAGATTGTCCAATGTTCTTATAAAAAGAATTTTGATAAAAACTTTCTTGTGTTATCCCCTTTTCTTGTGAAAGTACATATAGTTTTTTTAAAGAGATTGCCTAATGTTCCTTTACCATACAATTTTGTGTTAAAAACTTTCTTGTTGAAAACTTTCTTGTGTTATCCCCTTTTCTTGTGGAAGTAAATTTAGTTTTCTTTTAAAGAGATTGTCTAATGTTCCTTCACCATACAATTTTGTGTTTTGTGGGAATGTTTTGGGAAAATGCATAATTGTTACCAAATGTCAATATTGATGGTGGTTATTCATGAGATGGAGGAATATTGATGGTGGTTATTCATGAGATGGAGGAGTGAGATGTTATAATATTGTTGGCTTTTTGAATGAAAAATTGGGAGGGTTTATTTTGTAAAATCAAATGATATTTTATATTAAAATTAAAATATTATTTTATTAAAATATGTTTGTTTTGGAAAAAGGATATTTGATATTTAGTAATTGATGCATATTTATTTATATAATTTTAAAGTTTAATGTTTTTTTTTTTATTTTAATTCTCGGAAGTGTACCGTTTTTACATGGTTATTTACAAAGAAAAAATGCATAGTTGTTTTTACAGTGGTTTTTTAATACTGGTTATTTAGAGAGAGAAAATAAATAGTAGTTTTTATGATGGTTTTTTAACAAACCAAAAAATATTAACACAAAATTTAACAGGTAAAATATTTTATGGTGCCCAAGAAACATACTGTCAATTTTTTGGATGGGTTTTAATAGTGATTTTTTTAACAGGAAAATTAGCTAACGTTATGCGTTCTAAAATTTGCAGTGTTTTTTATGCTAGCTTTTTACACATTGCTATTTCCAAACAGTGTGATGCTAGACATGAGAAATAAAATACACAAATTAGAGATACAAATTCACTATATATTTTTTTTACACAAAATTTAATAGCAAAAATATTTAATGTCACCCAAAATCATACTGCAATTTATGACACTGGTTTTTTACGGTCGTTTGAACATAGTAAAATATAGTCATTTTTTTAAAGAGGAAAAAAAACCTAAAGTATAGGGACCTGCATTTGAACATAATAAAATACAACAATTTTTTTTTTAAAGAGGAAAAAACACCTAGCATATAGGGATCTGCTGGTTTTTTACGGTCGTTTGAACATAGTAAAATATAGTCATTTTTTTAAAGAGGAAAAAAAACCTAAAGTATAGGGACCTGCATTTGAACATAATAAAATACAACAAATTTTTTTTTAAAGAGGAAAAAACACCTAGCATATAGGGATCTGCATAAAGGGAGCCACCACAACAATAGGGAAGCCCTAGGTAGGAAAACCTAACTATGAAACTGTAAGCGAGGAAGTGTGACCAAGAAACCCTGACTAAGAAACCCTAGGGAAGAAACCTTGACTAAGAAACCAGAACCAAGGAAAATGTTTGCGGAAACTTGGGATACTAGCGCCCAAAAATGAACCATGGAGAGTTTTGCAGAGTTTCGATGGGACCGTTCCTCTTACTCTTGGATGGACTTGGGTGTTGCGCTCGTGGGCAGAGAGAGTGGCCACAATAAAAATCACATGCACCCAAGAGAGAAGTCCGCTGAAGTGGCCTGTAACCAGAAACCCATGCCAAGAAACAAGCAGGGTGATGTTAGATTCAGTGGAGAAAAAGAAAACCAAAAACTAATGGTGTCCACCTCCATATTTGGTGTTGTATTTTTGGGTGCCTATGGTTTTCCAACACTTTGGGCCACCTGGGTAGTTGCCATTTCGTTCGAATCTTCAATTCCACTTCTCTCGTTGGATAAGTGTCATGAATATGAATTTACCATGATAAAAAACCTTCAAGGGTCTATTTCTCAGGAAATAGATGTGTGCCCCAAAACACCCTTATGAGGAGGATTTTATCACAGCTCATGGGGATTCAACCTTCGAAAATCTACGGATCCTCTACCCTTCTATTGATAAAACAGAGAGCTTCATCCCCAACAACAATCTTAGTGACTGTGTTGTATCAACATGTCTCCCACAATAGTCCATAAGGCAATTGCTTAAACAGGCTAATTTTTATTATCCCACCTCCACCACCGCCACCAAGAGACAGGTGCCAAAAGACTGTTCATTATAGTGCTTAAAATGAGGCTGATTTTATCATCTCACCGCCACTAAGAGATAGTGACCAAGAGACAAGTGTCAAATTACAATGAAAAGAAGGATATAGCCAGTGTCAAATTACAGTGAAAAGAAGGATATAGCGAGATGTCAAGTACAAAACCATGCCAGATGTCAATAAGAGAATGAAAATGTTGACGATGGAACTCATTCAATAAGAAAACCTATCGACCTAATTACACTTAAAATATTAAAAATACCTATATTACACTAAACCCCTCCAAAATAAATGTAATAAGAAACGCCTATCCCATAAACCTTATCCATATCAGCAACAAAAATAAAAGGAAAAAAAATGAAACACCAATATCATACATTTAAACGTGGCAACATTATTTACATTTTTATTTAATTTTATTTTTATGATAAGTAATTATTATCCAAACAAATAATAATAATAATTTTAATTAATTAATATTATCAAAAAAGCAATGCTCGGAAACCATAATTCCAAATTATAAAAAACCAATAACGAACTCTCATTATATACGTCAGTCGGAAATAATGTGTGTCATTTCATATCTTGTTCCAATAATTTAACTCCGTTATTACTCATTTAATACGATTAATTTAATCAAATTTCTATTAAATAATTTAATCCTCATTGATTGATGCAATTATTGAATCAATCTAATAATTGCCATAACCTAAAGGCTATTCTTTTAATTTTATAAAATTTATAACAATCTTGATCTCTCTAATAAGCAACCCAATACAAGTGGGCTTATAAAAAAATTGTAATAGGATTCCTAATTTAAATAAATAAGAAACATAAAAGAATAAAATAATATATTTATTATATATATATATATTAATAATAATTTTTATCTCAAAACAACTCTAATAAATAACTAATTCTATTATATATTTAAATTCAATATAATATATTGGATAGTAATATTAAATCTAATCAAAATATCATTTTTAATCAAATTTCCATTCCATTTTTAATCAAATCTCAAAGGATATAATTAATATATTAATAAACTATTCAAGAATATGTAATTCCACCCACATCAATTAATAGCTTTAGCTGACTTAATCATTTCATATTGATACTCTCCATAAACTATATATTTACTTAAGATTAGCTCTATGACACATCATTAATTTCCTCTTAAGCAATTGTCGTATCCTCTAAAGATGGACTCACTTGGAAGTTTGGAACATTGCATTAAATAAACTCTACAAACAAATTATTCCTCTATTAGCTATAAAAATTCTCCTCGCTTATATAGATTCATTATTTAAAAATAATTAGTTTGTTTTATCAATTATATAAATTATAATTCAAATATTAATATATATTCAAATATTTGAATAATATTTTTATAGATAACGAAAATTAAGTTTAATTATATAAAAAATACTTAAAAATTGTTTAGGATTTTTTTTCATACGAAGGTGTTTATATATTTTTGCATTGGTCTTTTTCATTAGAAGTTCTCTTATTTTTTCAACATTTAATTATTTTTCACATGAACATTAATCCTAAGATATTTCATTTCTGGCAAAATTCTTTTTAAAGTTTTATCATATTTTTATCAATAATTTAAAAAATAATAGGAAGCATTTCAACCTTCATGCTAATTTGAACTTGTAGATTTATATTATTTTAAATTTCATGTTTTTTTGTCAGTCAAGGTAATTGTATTATATTATCAAAATTTCAAAAACATCGTACATCAACAGTTGAATTGTATACATATGTTATACGGGAATAGTGTCCACACGGATGCTGCTATTCCCACTAAGATGTGTGGTTATCTTAGAAACAAACAATCAAATTCTACTGTTGATTCCTTTTATGAAAATAGATGAGAGGAGAACCAAGGGGGCCAACTTGAGTCTTGCACTCAATTACCTCTCCTTCTTGATAGAGTTTTGCTGCTTGTGCTTTGTCTGCTCAACTTCAAAAGGGACCTGTAGAATCACAACAACATACTACTATGCAAGAAACAAGGATCTAAATTCACAAATAATGTAGGATCAGATGTACATTAACCATATACAAGCATATATAAACAAGTACACCAGGATATGGAAGGAAACAAGAATAGCTTTATTCAGATAAAAGTAGCAAGGGGATTACAACCATGAGAAGCTCTGACCCAGCATCATCCTCCAGCTAAGAAGCCCTTCTTTCACCTCAAGCAAAGAAAAATCACTAACCACTGTGAATGTACACAAGAATACTGACAGCACTTCTCTATAGATTACAAAATTCCAGCCCCCGGTCTCTGTGATAAGGGATCCATATATAGATGATTACAGAGAGGTGAGTCATCTTTTGGGATCTTGATTAGTGTCTTCTCTCTGATAGTTCCTGCTTCCAGTTGGAGAATGAAGATCTCTTACTCATCCCTGGTCAAAAATGGAGTGGTAAGTGTCAGAGGGGAAGCTTCTGGAAGATTCCATGATCTTCCACCTTGCATTTTGGTCCTTTCCATTTGTCCATTCCCGACCATCGCACCCTGTACATTGGGAAGGTGATTTGCATCACACCCCCATCATGGAGCTTTCAGTATGGTCCAGTTTTGAGCATTTATGAGCAGTTTTCAGTGGAGAACTTCTTGAAGATGATGTAATCAGTTGACCTTGTTCCTTTAGGTAGTGAAGCAACCTTTTTAGGGACTTAAGAGCCCTCAGTTTATGGACATTTGTGATTGGGGTTGAAGTGCCCAAAATGTCTATAATAGTTGCCCCTAAAGCATGAGGTCGTTAATCATTTTTGATGTCGAGTGAAATGCTTTGCTATGAGGATCTGAAGTTTTTCTGAGATGGGAGGTGACCTGTAATAAGATACAATACAATACATTATATGAAAAAAAAATTTCATGATCTAGCTGAGGCGGGCATTCCCATGCTCAACTTTATAAACTCATTTTCATGTACAGAGGACAGATGATCGTTTGTGTGACAGACTGATGATATGGACACATCATCCTTTGATTTGGATGATCATATGTTCGGTAATGATGTACATTGGATGCTTTTATATTCCTGAATATATCGCAACCTGGATGGATGAAACTAGATCTGGGGTCTTCAAACTCGGCCAATATTCACTTGGAGTACAAGTCGATCCATGTGAAAAATGTTTTGGAGTCGAACATGGAAAGACATCGCCTGATTACCAACCAATGATGTAAGTTGTTATCAGGCGTGAGAGGAATCACCAATAATGACAATGACCCTCAAGGTACTACAGTACAATCTACGTGGTGTGAAAAAGGGATTTGGTGTCGAACACCACGCAAAATCTCTCAGTTGAACGTCATTGATGTAAACTTGTTGCCGAAAGTGAGAAACTTGCCATTGAGGCATGCAAGCTTCAAAGTACTGAAAGGGTTGCTCCTAAGTCAATTTCTTGGATAATGAGCTGATGTCGACAAGAAGTGACCCATCACAGGAGGGCCTTAATGAATCCCACATCGACGACACGGAACGAAGCAAATGATTTTGGAGGTGAAAGCAAATTGACGATATGGGGGTTTAGGGTGGCGGTCACGAAGGAATGAAGCATGAATGAATTGCAGTGGGTGAGACTCAGGTGAATTGTCAGAATGACTTCTCTTGAACATATCGACGACACTGAGGATGGATTGGTAGCGTTGAATCCAGAGATGGATGGTGTGACGGACCAATGGTGAGGACCAGTGAACGAAAGAACCCAACCCAGCATGGATGCAGAAGGAAAGTGTCATGTTCAAGAGCGACTTGCTACCAATAAAGTTTCTTCTTGTTTCTTCCCAATTTTCCCCAGTCATTGCTGACTAGTACCTCTTTATTTTTGTCAATCTTGAGGAGGATAACATATGCTTGTTCTATAATCCGCCCTTGGGGCAAACCTGTCGCTATATTTTAGCGAGCCTAGCGACAGTGAAACTTGTTCTCGTCCTGTTCGATGAGTTTGTCGCTATTTAGTTTAACGAGTTTAACAAAAAAGAACAACTCGGTCTCTTTCAATTTTAGAGAGCCTGAAAGAAACAGAAAGGAAGACTCTGAAGATTCTTTTTCGTTGGTATAATCCCTTAAGTCTGAAAAAGCGTAAAATAATACAAAAGGGATGAATTTTTGATAGTTTTAATGAGCCGAACAAGACAAGTGCTCGATCTTTTTGTGTAATAATCCCTCAGGTCCAAAAAGATTAAAATCTAGAGCAGGGATAGCACTTCTGATGCCTTTTAACGAGCCGGAGAGGCCAATCGCTCGGAAATCTTTTCATATTTTACGAGTCAGGTCAAAAGAGCTTAAAGAAGACTTGTCTTCAAGGAACGAGTGATGGTTTCAGGTAGCAGTTGATTCTAGGTAAGTTTTGGAATTTTCCAATCACGGTAGTGTTACAGGGATGACTAGCAGAATCACTCTTCGCAGATGTTCCTCGAAGGGGTAAACAATCATATGGGGCTGAATGATTGGCTAAAAACAGAGTGGAGGTGAAAAAAAAATAGCCGCTCTTCACTTGCATGCGGAAACGTTTGCATGCCCCCAAGTATAGCGAAAAATTTCCAGGCTACCAAGAAAGTTCTTATAAGCGTAGTAAATAAAATTCTTTCTTGGTGATGTTTATCGAAATAGACAAAGAGTGTCATCACCCGGCATAGCCTCAATGAAGGTATCTTATTTTAGTCTGTTCCCATTTTCTTGTGAGGACGGGTTCACCAGACTAGTCATATATCCTTCGTAGAAATCAACCCTATACCCAAGGTTTCCCTACCGAAACAGACCAGGGTGCATGCCCCCTGGGTTTCAGTCACATCTTCCTGAATCACTCGCGCTCATTAGCTGGACGAACTGGAGACTGATGACACATTTCTTATGTGAAAAGACCATTTAGGGATGGCATTTCACTATTTGCGATGTGTGAACCAGGGAATGACATTTGGTCTATGAGCTTGACCATTCTGCCTTCGTGCTAAAAACACATTACTCTAAAGAGTGAGGAGACGACGGCTCCCATGCAATAAATATAGTCACATCCAAGGAGTAGATTGTAATCTAAAGGTCCTTAGACTACCATAACATTCATGTGAACAATTTTCCTTCTCAAAGTAATGGGCACATTTGGAAGGATTCCTAAAGGTTGACTGGTTCCTTTTTCGAAGCGTGTTAGATTTCTCATTTCAGGCAAAAGCGATGGCAAACCAAGCACTTCCCAAGCAGTTGAGGAAAGGATACTCACAGAAGCCCCTTCATCAATGATGGTACCAACCATGACCATTCTGTAAGCTTCTACAATAATTCTGAATGGTACCCTGGCTGGTAAACGGGGTCTTCCTAGTAGGTTCTAGTCGAAGGAAACCACTAGGTTGCTTGGTGGTGGGACCGAATAGACAGTCGGATAGGACTTTGATGAACTTCCTTCATGCGGTAAAGGAACGTGGGGACTGCCCCCAAGCTCATCGGAGTTGGTGTTGATGAAAAGAATTTGAACGGTGTCATTCTCTTTCTCTTCAGTGACGGTATCGTTCGAAGATGAACACTCTAAAGGCAATACCGAGTCAACTGCCGTATCGACCCTTTGAATTTCATCTGGTATGGATTTTGAAGGTTCATTTTCAACGATAGGTGTTTCGGTTGACCACAAGGATGGACCAGCCGGATTTTCAACCGATGGAGGACTCGGCAAGAGTTTTTAATATCCAGGAGGAAGTCGTAACGGTGAAACCAGACGATTATCTAAAACTTTTTTAGCCTCTTTAAGGAAGGGACAACGGTGGATGGCGTGATCACCTTCACACAACTTACAAGGAAGTTTAGGATTCCTTTTCTGTCCATGTGCTTCACTTTCACTGGTTGACAGTGAGCATTCAACATGATCGCCAGAGGTTGATGCTACCGGATGGTGCAAACGAGGAGACCAGTCCCTTAAGATCCGAGGGATGCAGGGACAATCTCGGTGATAGTGGTCTCCATTGCAAATGACGTAAGGAGATTTAGGTTTTGACTGTTCGGTGTGTGGATTTTTGCTAGATGATACTTGGTTGTTCCCTTTCGATTTTGGTTCCTTTTTCTTCTTTTCCTCTTTTTCTTTCTACTTCTTCTTCTTCTCAGTTACTTGACTTTTAGATTTATCGGCCTTCTCAAGCAAAGAGGAAGGAGGAGAAGGAGAATCAGATGAAGTAGAAGGTTGGGAGGCAACTCATGGTCGTCTAGTTGCTGGTTAGATTGTTCAAAAATTGTGGGATTCTAAATGACAGAGGTAGAGAAGAGCCAGACTGGCAAACCAATTGTCAATCCTGGAAGTGACAAAGTGGTCATATGGGGTGGACCAACATCTCCCCAAGATACGAAAGGAATAGGATTTCCTTCACGGGGAAATCCTTGGTTGGTAGACTCCATTTTCTCAACCTGAAGATCAACGGGGGAATTTGTGACGTTATTCTAATTTAAAATAAATTTTTAGACGCTTTGACAAAACTTTTTTTTTCAATTTTAAAGAGTTTAGAAAAAACAAAAGATGAATCTAGTCTCCTTCAATTTTTATTAAGCTTGAAGTGACAAGCGCTCAGAGGACCTTTTCCATTAAGGAGTCTGAAAAGGAGCAAAATGGACTTCTCTGGAGATCTAGGCAGAGAGGATTACCAAACCAATCATAAAACTACAGAATACTTTTTACAGTACGGTAGTCAGTCTTCCCAAATGCTATGTTCAGTGCATTACGATCGATAGAGCGACAAACACAGCTTCCTAAGGATAAAGGATGCAGCCTATAGTGGTCTCCCAATATATACGCGACGGTACGTGGGAGCACAAGTCCATACTGGCACTTATCGTCTCAGAGTGGAGGAATCACCCAATCAACACTGAAAGAAACAATTACCAGGCTTTACGATGTTGGAATACATCTCTAGCCTAGACCTCTAGATGTTGGGTTAAGTTCCAAAGCGTTGTTAGATTCATTGAGATTTATTTTAAGTTGATCTTTCTTAGCAGTTTGCCTTTCAGGTTAACCACGTGATGTATGTATAATTCCTAAATGCAGTCTAACATGATAAATAGAAGTTTTATCTTCTTTCAGCAATGAAAATCCTAGCTACTAAGGGGAAGAAAGTCAAGCATCTTTTCTTCACAGAGCATAGAGCACACGCTAATATGCACAGTCCTAAATCAAGCCAAGCACTCAAGATGAAAATGCACATGCATGTATTGGTTTTTAGTTCCCTTAATGTGTAAATGACACTAAGAAAACTATGTGCCAAACTAAATTACTTTTAAAGCGACTATACTCAACAAAATTATTTTTCAAAACGAAGTGAAAACAAGAGAGACACTTTGCGATTTTGAAATGGAAATTGAATTTTGACACTTTAAAACTAGTAAATCAAGTCTTATGCAATGATAACCGTATAATCAACTATCTAAAATAATTTGATTGCTTTCTAAAACTGAAAATGATAGCTATGACACTTTCATATCTAGAGACGACAGTTTGACTATGTTATTTTTGCAAAAGAGAACTAAAACGATGCATAATACATAAAAAAACGTTTATAGTTCTTTGCACTAAGGAGGCAGAATAATGCAAGAGAAGGGAGTATTCATAGAAGCACACTGATTACAGATAGAAAAACTCTTGAATAAGACTAAAAACAGTGAGAAAAATCCATAGTCGGACAGTAAAATCAGTCCTCCCTGACCATCGCACCTGTTACACAGTGAACTCAGTATGCAGCACAGTTACTCCATTCGGGAAGTGTGATGCATATAGGCTGCCTTGAAGGCAAGGTAAGATGGTTACAATGCGAGACTCTGAACGAGACTTCACTCACAGTTTGCAGTTTGGTTCAGGTGTTTAAGCTGAATAAGTACTGATCAATGTATGTAAAAACACAGGGGTGATTTTAGAGGTTACTAAAGCCACTACTTAGGGCAATTAGATTGCTTGCAGATCTATTTTTTAATTTATAAACAAAACCAAGAGATTGACTGAAGCAGCATTGATCTACTTTGCATTTGTTTGACAAATACATTTTCAAGGCTAGCTGGCTTGACTTCAAGCTCCGCCTATATGTTTATAAAAGAAACAAGGATATATAGGCTCACAAGTAATCTAATCGGTCCCCAGCAGAGTCACCATTTTGTTATATGGAAATAGCGCCACACCGATGCTGCTATTCCCACTAAGATGTGTGGCTATCTTAGGAACAAACAATCAAAGTCTACTATTGATTCCTTTTATGAAAATAGATGAGAGGAGAACCAAGAGGGCCAACCTGAGTCTTGTGCTCGATTCCCTCTCCTTCTTGATAGAGTTTTGCTGCTTTCTCTTTGTCTGCTCAGCTTCAAAAGGGACCTGTAGAATCACAGCAACATACTACTATGCAAGAAACAAGGATCTAAATACACAAATAATATAGGATCAGATGTACATTAACCATATACAAGCATATATAAACAAGTACACCAGGATATGGAAGGAAACAAGAATAGCTTTATTCAGATAAAAGTAGCAAGAGGATTACAACCATGAGCAGCTCTGACCCAACATCATCGTCCAGCTAAGAAGCCCTTATTTCACCTCAAGCAAAGGAAAATCACCCAACACTGTCAATGTAAATTAGAATACTGACAGCACTTCTCTGTAGATTACAAAATTCCAGCCCCGGATCTCTGTGATGAGGGGATCCATATATAGATGATTTACAGAGAGGTGAGTCATCTTTTGGGATCTTGATTAGTGTCTTCTCTCTGATAGTTCCTGCTTCCACTTGGAGAATGAAGATTTCTTACTCATCCCTGGTCGAAAATGTAGTGGCAAGTGTCAGAGGGGAAGCTTCTGGAAGATTCCATGATCATCCACCTCGCATTTTTGTCCCTTCCATTTGTCCATTCCGAACCATCGCACCGTATAGAGGAGCAAAACAGTGTGCATCACACCCTGTACATTGGGAAGGTGATATTCATCACACCCCCTGCATGGAGCTTTTAGTATGGTCCAGTTTTGACCATTTATGAACAGTTTTCAGTGGAGAACTTTTGGGAGATGATGTAATCAGTTGACCTGG
>APFE030402019.1:3774-18436 GCA_000404065.3 Pinus taeda
ACCCCTAGAGGCAGGGAAATAGGTTATATCATCTATATTATGTACTTTCATACTCATTTTCATGGTTGGACTCTTGAGGGAGAAGCTATCATTGTATTATTTCACTGTATCTCTGCAATTTTTGGCTAAGGAAGACCAGGGTTTTGCAGTCCTCTTTTGGATTCTTGTGGACTCATGTGTTGATGGTGTGTTTCTAAATGTTCTTGTAAGCTTTGTTATGTGATTCATTTCCTTTCTTTACTTCTGCACATTAAACAAATGAAGTGTTAAAGTAAGAATTCATGCTTGCCATGCTCTGCTTTTAAGTTTGTTTAATTTCAATGTTTTCTACTGTCTAAAGAGAATTCAAAGTTATTGTTTTCTCTCTTTAGCTCTCTTTCTTTCATTCCTGACTATCCATTTCAGTTAAAGGCATCAACACTGTCTCCTACCTCGCCCCAAGGAACCCCCTACATAAACTGTGTCCAATCCCCGCACCCAAAATTGCCATCCCCTAAATTTGCCACCAAAAACCCTAAAAACCCCAAATCAACCCTTTTGATCAGTTTACTAGCCTAAAATCAGTGTTACCTTATTGGTCTTCTCATCTATTGGAGATTTTACGAGATAGACCAGAGAGAGCCTTCTCCTACCCCGTAGGGCTAGCTACGAGGCTAAATGGTTTGATGTAGCCTTGAGGTTTACCTGTCTCAGCCTGAGGTGAAATTTCAAGCGCTAACAGAGTCAAACTGTAGGGCTTTAGAATGTATCAATGCTATCCGCGCTACAAGTGTAGGCCCTATTGGTTTTTCCTTGCCAATATTTTCGTCTGCCTGCACTAGTTGTCTGACTGTCTAGGCCAATATCTTCAGTTCTGCAATGCGCTCCTTGACACTTGTTAGAAGTGTCGCATAGCGATCTTTTAAATTGTTCCAATATTCCACCATTGCTTCCTAAATTTTGTCCCCAATATAGTTCAAGTCCTCTTTAGTGAGGACCACTAGCATTATGCCCCTTGTCTTATTTTCCTTCTGCTTCTTTTTTCTTCTTGTGGAAGCTTCGACGCATGCCTTCCTCTTCTCTGCAACAACTTGGTTTGCCTCTATCTTTTCAGACTCCTTACTATGCTCATCACCTTCAGGAGGATCTTGGTGGCCCTCGTTGTATTTATCCTCTTGTTTTGATTCTTTCTCATCCTTATACTTCCCACTTGCTTCCTCGTGCTACGTTGTTTCCTCCTCTGATGGAGCATCCTCTGTCTTTGTCTCCAGTGCAATGATGCACTACTGTATCTATGCTAGTAGATCTTCTCCTATCACTAAATATGGTAGGGGATGCTATGTCTTCATTGAGTCCCCACAAGCATGTATGTAAATTCTGTGGAGGTCAGCTTTAAACTTTGCAACAAAGCTATACTGATTATATAGGCTCAGTGAAAGGTGAGGGTTTTGGTTCACCAACATGTGTAAGTCCATATGATATAAAACAAAAAACATTCTGTTATCATGTGCTCATGCTGTTTTAGTGGTATACCAAAGTGAGGCATATCGCGCGGCTTCAAAAACATTGGAGGCTATCATAGGGAACTGTGAATATTCTGTCTCTCTCCATGAAAGCACCACACTTATCAAAATTAATCATGTGTAGTGAAACATGGTACCTTTCTCTTGAGCCTCACAACAGTTTTACAAAAACTCTTGGCAAAGATATGCGGCCTAGTTGTACTAAACCCCATTAATGCACTGCACAACTAATGAAACTACTGGTGCAATAAATTCATTATCCCGACACTGCCTTATGATTTTTCGAGCCAATATATGTGTTGTGAAATGAAATCCTTGGTCATTGATCGAGTTGATATCATAACCTCACTTCCCTTTTGTTAGTCCAAACTTCTTCTTCATGTTTTCTGCTATGGCTATGTCTTGATCTTTCCCAACAAATTCCTTTGCAGGGTTCAAACCTTGATAAGGAAGTATTGTGATTCTCCATATTAGCATTGTGTCATTAGGGATCCTCTTACCCATCCACAAACATCCATCGTGCAACAACACGAGTAGTTGTATCACACAAGCTATGCTTCTTGGACTTCTGCCGAAGTTCCACACATTCAACATATTCAGCAATCCTGACTGCACCAATCCAGTCACAAACTACTACGGTTCTAACCTTGTCACACCACTCTCAAGATAGTGTATTTGTTTAAGTATATGTCTAGTGTGAACACATATATTTATTTTCGTCATTGAAATCACAGTCCGCAAAATTCAGCTGCGGAATATTCCCAGGGTTTCTCTAGTAAAGCGAACTGACTTCAACAATAATGGTGTGAAGGTGCCATACTTCGTGTCCTTCGATTATTTCTCTGGTTTTGCATATGGTTTTCTTGGTGGAATATATGACGGGAGAGGCAATGGAAATGTTGCACCATCCATTTCCATTTGCACTTGTTCTACTTCTTCCTCACTATCTCTCACTTGTTCGGGCTCTTTTTGAGGCTCCATAGGTCTCTTTTCTTGTTAATTCTTTGTTCTATGCTTTCTGGTCATTTTCTTTCATTGGGATCTCCACTGCATCTGTGATGATGCTGTTGTGCGTGGTGATGCTATTGTGGGAATATCAGATGTTGTTGCGGGCATATCAGCTGATGTTGGTTCCATGACTTCGGCTAAGCCCTTCTCGCTAAATATATGAATAAATTCTTCAGGTGTCAGGGCATCCATGCGAAATTTTTTGCAACTTCTTCACAATAGCAACATTCGAACTCTCAGGACAAAAAAGTGCCAAGTTTGGGTGCAACACAGCTTTTTTATAACAAATATGAACTTCTAACCCCATCATTAGCTCATATTCTGTTCATTAATTGGATATCTATTGCTATATCGGGTCAATATGTCCTCATAAATGCATCGCTTTGCGTGTTTCATTGACAACTTTCCTTTTTAAAGGTCATATTTTCCCGACAAACTTTGACGCATCCCATATTGTAGCGAGCAACCCCTCTTACGTCAAAGCTCTCTCTGCAACGTAGTTTATAGTCCATTTCCCACTTTCAACTGCAAGTGGCACTAAGACTCTTCTTCTTTCTTCAGAGTGAAGCTGTAGGGGCAGGGTTGTCCCTGTACAACTTCAACCTGGTGCCATTTACTCTTCCTTGAACCAATTCTCCATTTAACTTTGCTAATTGAACTGTGCCTCCATTATTAATATGCTTGATAATGAATGGGCCCAACCAAAGCATCTTGAATTTTCCTGGAAATTTTACAAACTTATTGTCATAAAGGAGAACAAGGTCTCATGCCTGGAACTTCTTTTGCTTAATACATTTGTCATACCAAGCCTTTTCTCTTACTTTCTGTACCTGTTGATGGAATCTTGCTATAAATCAATCTTCTTCCAAAGAAAGCAAATGTGAGATTCTTTCCTCCATTATATCAGGGTTTTCCATATTTGTAAAAGTTGCAATCATCAAGCTAGGCACGATTTACTCCATGGGCATAAAAAATTATTGCTCATAAACTAATTTTTACATGTGGTCCTATAATCCCATAATACTGCTGGAATTCTAAGGTCCCAATGATCTCTATTCACATTGCATACCTTAGTAAGTGCATTCTCCAAAATCTTATTAAATGCTTCCACTATTCCATTGTCCTAAGGATGATAAGGGATACTCTTCTGATGATAAAATAGGAACTCCTCAGTCAATGGTTGAATAGTCTTATTTAGGAAGTGTGAACCTTGGTCACTTATCAAAATCTTTGGACATCCAAATATAGACAATATGTACTAAAAAATAAACTTTGCAGCAGTCCCTGTGCTTCAATCCCTTATTGGTTTTGCTTTAGCCCATCTTCTCAAGTAATCAGTCATTGTGATTATGTACCTTGCACCAGTCCTCTTCCAGGTGAGTTAATGGGTCCAACAAAATAAATGGCCCACTTATCAAAGGCTCGAAATGCAACTTGTGGTACCAATGGCATCTCATATCTTTTGGAAGGCTTCCCTATTCTTTGACACACATCACATGCTCAACATTACTCCTTCGCATATTTATGTAGTGTAGGCCACCACAATCTTGCTCTCAAAATATTCTACGCAGTAGCTTTCCTTGCATAGTGTTGTAGGTTTTAATCCCGTACATAAATTACCTACATATGAATTCTAAAACACAAAAAATAAACAATGAAAGAGCATAACATATAAAACACATATACACAGAGGTTTTCCCCTGGATCCCAAAACTGGGGCTACCAGCTTTATTTTTCATTATGTTCCTTTCAATGTTACAACACATATTTATACATATTGAAGCATCCAATACCATGGACCGAAAACTATCGCGTCCAAAACCATGGACCGAAAACCATCGCGTCCAAAACCATGGACGAAAATCATGCAAAAAACCATAATTAGATCCGCCCAACCTAATATAGGTTCCAAAAAACAAAATTTTCCGGGGCGCTGCCCCAGATCCCATAGAGGGGAGTTCCCTGCACCCCTCAAATCCCCTGTGACCCCTCCACCACGCAATTGGCGAAATGAAAGGGGGGCTTCGCCCCCCCTCTAACCCCCAGTTAACTACGTGGGCTAGTCGTGGAAAGAATATAACACAACAAAACATTCTCCCAATTGTTGTTTTCTTTCCGCAAGGGGCCACAAGAGAGCTTAGTCATTTATCCAGCCCTGCAATGCCCATTGCTTCTCTACACCAAGAAAACTTTTCAGAGCTCACAGATTTTGTCAATGTATCTGCAGTATTCTTCAAAGTGTCCACCTTTACCATCAACACCTTTTTTCCTTCTATCATATCCATCACAAAGTGATACTGAACATCAACGTGCTTTGTCTTTGAATGATATGCAAGATTCTTTACCAAGAAAATTGCACTTTGGGTGTCATAATCTATCCTTATAGCTCCATGTACTAACCCCATACTTGAACACAATCTTTGCAATCAAACTGTTTCCTTGCTTGCATGAGTGGTTGCCATGAATTCTGCCTCTGTAGTTGATAGTGCCACTAATGATTGTTTCTTACTCATCCAATTAGCTGCACCTCCAAATAGGTTAAACACATACCCACTTGCAGATCTTCTCTGATCCAGATCCCCAACCTAGTCTGCATCAACAAAGTCATGAATATCCAACATTCTGTCCAATCCTAGTCTTCCTTGGTAGCACAAACCATAATCACTACTGCCACACAAATACTTGAAAACTCACTTCACTGCTGTCTAGTGCTCCTTCCCTAGTTTTGACATAAACCTGCTCAATACTCCCACTGCATGTGCAATGTCTAGTCTAGTATAGACCATTGCATACATCAGGCTACTAACTGCACTTTCATGTGGAACACGGGATATGTCCTCTTCCTCTTCTTGTGTCTTGGGACACTGTTCAGTAGATAACTTCACACCTACAGGAATAGGAACCTTCACCAGTTTACTATCCTGCATATTAAACCTTTGCAGTATTGTCTTGACATACTTCCTCTGGTTTAAGTAGAACTTCCTCTTTACCCGATCTCTTTTAATTTCCATGCCCAAAATATAGTTTGCAACACCAAGATATTTCATGTCAAATTTGGAGGACAATTGGGTCTTCAAATCCTGGATAATTTCTTTGTCATTTCCAACCAGCAACATATCATCCACATACAAGACTAGATAAATAACACGGTCACCAATTAATTTAAAATACACACAGTAATCTGCTTTGCTTCTGGTGAAGCCAAGTCTGCGTATAAATGTATCAAATTTCTAATGCCACATCCTTGGTGACTATTTTAACCCATATAGAGAATTATTTAACTTGCACATCAGTTATTTCTTACCCTTCATCGCAAAGCCTTTAGGTTGCTTCATGTATATTTCCTCTTTTAGATCCCTGTGAAGAAATGTTGTCTTCACATCCATCTGTTCTACCTCAAAATCAAAAGTAGTAGCAACAAATAAAAGTAATATAATAGAAGTTACCCTCGCAACATGAGAAAAAGTTATCACCAAAATCAATTCCAACACCTGGGAATAACCTTTTGCTACCAATTGAGCTTTGTACTTCTCCACCTTTCCTTCTGCATTTGTCTTCTCCTTGAACACCCATTTTCTGCCAATTGGTTTCCTTCCAACCGACAAATCCACCAGATCCTGAGCCTCATTTTTGTGAAAAGATGCCATTTCATCAACCATGGCCTCTTCCTAGAGTTTTCCATCCTCTGAATCTAATGCTTCCTTCACAGTTCTGGGATCATCATCAGTAATGGATAAAGGAAAATTCGAAGAGAAAGCAGATGGAATATACCTTTCTGGCTGCCTTCCTTCTCGAACTAATCTTCTCACACCCAGAGTTTGTGGCTCTTCATCTTTTGATTCCTCTTCTGTTGTAGAGTCTGATTCTTCCTCCTTAAGCTCAAACTCTATCTTCTCAGGTTCCTTTGGTTGGAATTCATGTTAAATAACATCTTTCACCTCTCTTCACACCACATCTCTGTTGTACATAACCTTCCTTGTTACTGGGTTCCAAAGCTTATAACCCTTTAAACCATCCTTATACCTAATAAAAATGCACTTTTCAGATTTACTATCCAACTTGGGTCTTTTCTCCTTTGGAACATGTACATATGTATCACATCCAAATACCCTCGGATGTGAAAGAGAGGGTTTGTTACCGGTCCATACCTCTTGTGGTATCCTCCAACGCTGATGAAGGTGATCTGTTGACCAAGTAACATGTTGTTTCCACCACCTCTACCCAGAATTCCTGTCCTAACCCATCACCATTGAGCATGCTTCTTGCCCTTTCCATCAACGTCTTGTTCATTCTTTCTGCAACTCCATTTTTCTCAGGTGTGTATGGAGTAGTCTTCTGCCGTGCTATACCACACTTCTTACAGAATTATTCAAATTCGTTACTGCAAAACTCTCCATCGTTATCTGTCCTCAACACCTTTATCTTCTTCTCTGTCTGGTTTTCCACCATAGCCTTAAATTATTTAAACATGTCAAAGACCTCAGATTTCTTCTTAAGGAAGTATATCCATGTATTCCTTGAGAAGTCATCTATAAATGATACACAACACACAAACTTACCCAGTGATGGAACCTTCACAGTTCCAAACACATCACTGTGCACAAGCTCTAATGTCTGTTTCGCCCTCTTACTACCAGAGAGGAAACTCACCCGATTCTGCTTCCCATATACACAATTTTCACAGAAATCAAAATCCAGAGAGATATTACTCATATCTTCTACCATACCTTTACCATGAAGCATTCGAAGGCCCTTATCTCCAGTATGTCCAAGCCTTTGATGCCACAACATGGTCTTATCTCCAGAGACCACTAGATTTTCTGCTCCTCTTTCAGGAGCCACAAAACTATTGCACCCATCAACAATAGTGCTACCTTATAGCTTGTACAGAGTTCCAATCCAAACTCCCTGCATCAATACCAATGCTCCTCAAACCATCTTGCAGGTATCCTTCTCGAACACTATTTTTACACCTGCATCATCCACCTTTCTTACAGAATTTAGATTTCTGGCTAATGCAAGAAGATTTGAAACACCTGGAAGTGTTCAAACCCTTCCACCTTGCAACTTCAACTTTACTTTTCTGCGATCAATGATTCTAGCCTTCCTGTCATCCCCCAAGAAGACATCACCGCCATCATATTTCTCATACTCACAGAACCACTCTCTATGGGGAGTGAAGTGAAAGGATGCACCTGAGTCAATCAACCATGCCTCATGATCTACATGTGTACTTGAAGAAGCCAACTACACATCCCCACCTTCATCTAAGGTGGTTTTCACCTCTACAGAAGGAGCATCATCAAATTCCTTTCCTTTGTCAGGAGATTTAGACTTACAATCCCTTTTGTAGTGCCCTTCCTTTCCACATTTCCAGCAAACTACCTTTACAAGGTTTCTTGGAGATTTAGATCTCCCTCTAGATTTAGATATCCCACTTGATGACTTATTTTTGTTTCTGTTCTGGGACCGTCCTCGTACAGACAAGGCATCACCATTCTAGCTCTCCATATTTTTCCATCTCATCTCCTTTGTCAGTAAGGATGTGACTATTTCAGCAAACTGCAAGGCAGTTTCATTGCTACCTATTGCAATAACCAAACTATTCCACGGATCTGGTAGAGAACACAACAAACTGATGCACTTATCTTCATCTGAAATTTTAATATCAACAAATAATAACTAACTTACCACAATATTAAATGGGTTTAAATTCTCTGTCACCAAGTCTCCATCTTTCATCCTCAGGTTATACAACTTTTTCCGTAGGAACAGTTTATTCACTAGAGACATAGATTGGTACAAATTCCCTAACTTGTCCCACAAAGCCTTCGCTGTAGCTTCCCCTGATACACTCAACAATACCAAATATGAGACACACACTCGTATTGTGCTCTTTGCCCTCTGATCCAACTTCTTCCATTCTTCATCGAACACTCCCACTGGTTTAGTATCCGGATCTATCGCGATCCACTAATCTTTATCCACCAACATATCCTCCATCTTGAGTTTCCACAACTCAAAACTCTCGCCATTAAATTTCTCGATCTCTGTCTTTCCACTGCTTGCCATCTTCTTTCACCACTAGAATCAATCTCGCAGATCTCCCAGTAAACAGGGTCTACCACAGGCTCGAGCGAAACCCCTAAAAAAAAATGGCGTCCCCTTGAAGTCAAAAACAACTCTGATACCAAATGTAGGTTTTAAACCCGTATAGAAATTGCCTGCATACGAATTCTAAAACATAGAAAATAAACTATGTGAGAGCATAACACATAAAACACATATACACAAAGATTTTCCCCTGGATCCCAAAAACGAGAGTACCAGCTTGATTTTTCATTATGTTCCTTTCAATGTTACAATACATATTTATACATGCCGAAGCATCCAATACCATGGACCGAAAACCATCGCGTCCAAAACCATGTGCGAAAATCATGCACAAAACCATAGGTAGGTTTTCCCAACCTAATATAGGGTCCAAAAAACAAAATTTTCCGGGGCGCTGCCCCAGACCCCATAGAGGGGGGTTACTTGCACCCCTCAAAACCCCTGTGACCCCCCAGCTACACAATTGGCGCAACGAAGGGGGGGCTCTGCCCCCCCCCTCTAACCTACCAGTTAACTATGCAGGCTAGTCATGGAAAGAATATAACACAACCCAACAAGTGTCCACCAGATACATGTCCATGAGCCTCTGCTATAATCATCTGTCTTTCATGTTCAGGAATATATCTGCATAGTATCCAATCTAGTCCCATGTTATATAACTGTCCTACTATTTATGAAAAGTCATTTTCCTTAACCATTAATTCTTTGTTTTTCTGCATAGTATACTTTGAAGGAGCCATTCCAGTGGTAAAAAATTGACTGATATATGAGAAATGGTCATTTGCAACTCTGATTGCAAATAACTATGCATCAGGGAGATTATCCTCTATGCTAGTTGGTTCTTCCCCTGTTTCTAGTCTTGACAGATGGTTAGGTCCTGCATTCAGTCTCCCTGGTTTAACAATGATCTCAGTCATATTCCTGGAATAACATTAACCATCTACAAATCTTGTCTCCTAAGGTAGGCTTATTAACCAAATACTTCAGTGAAGAATGATCTGTAAACATTTTAAAGTGTGGCCCCAAAAAATAGTGTCTAAACTTCTGCAAAGCATATACCATGGCCAGTCCTTCCCTTTCTGTAGTGGTGTAATTATTTTATGCTTTAGATAACTTTCTTCTTGAAAAATCTATAGGATGATCAATCTCTCCTGCACTAGGTTGTGTTGGTACCACTCCAAAATCTATAATAGAGGCATCCACATGGACATGGAATTCCTTATTCCAATAAGGGAACACTAGTTTAGGTGCAAATACCATTTTTTATTTCAATATGTCGAGGCTCTTCTGACATTCTTCATTCCACTAAAAAATTACATCCTTCTTCAACAATTTCTCCATAGGCGGAGTGATCTGAGCACACCCCTTGATGACCCAACATAGTGCAAAGTTGTCTTAGGTGGAGAAGATTTCACAATGATAGAAATCTTAGCAGGGTCCACCATTAGTCCTTGCTGACAGACAATATGTCCCAACAATATGCCAAAATGTACACAACATATGAACTTATTTACGTTCAAAGAGATATGCTATTGTCTACATGTGTCGAGCATATGTCTTAAAAACGTGTTTTCTCAACAATCCAAACACTATCCAACCATCAAAATATACCTCTAAAAACTTGTGGATGTATTCCTTAAAAGTTGCAACCACCACCCTAGAAAATATAGCAGGGGCATTTTTTAATCCAAAAGGAATTATTGTGTATTAATATAAGCCCCATTCGGTAGCAAATGTGGTCTTATGCTGATCTTCAAGTGTAATCCTAATTTGATGATAACCTGAGAATCCATCTGTAAATGAGTAAGCTTCCTAGCCTTCTACATTTTATAGCACTTCATGTGTGAAAGGGGTAGGGAAGGGATCATGTAAACATGCATCATTCAACTTTCTTAGATCAACATAGATCGTTATCTCTCCTTGAGTCTTCTTCTCTTGCACCACCATAGGAATCATCCATTCCGATTCTTCTATTGGTTCAATAATTCCTGTTGCTATCATCTTATCAAGCTCTACTTTCACTTTCTCCTTATACTTCGGGTTCAACCTATAAGGTCTTTGTTTGACCAGATTCACATCAGGCTTAAGGGGAATCTTCATAGCTCCTAGATCTCCTATTATACCCTTCATCTCTGAAAAATTGGTGCTAGGGAAATAGTTCTTGATATTCATGAAGTAATTCTATAATTTTACTGAATATCTCCTCATCCCAGTAGTCCCCTATTGTTGCAAACTTGGGTTCCTTATCTGATCCTATGTTCACCTTCTTGGTCTTCAATGGCTTCATTATATTTGGTATCTCTAGCTCAGGTCCAGTTACTTCGTGGTATCATTTTGAATCTACTATGTCGATGTTGCGAGGATCTTCTTCTTCATATGTAGTGAGGTTATAACACTCCAATTCATTTTCTATCTACACAACCCAAACACGTTGCTTCCATGTTGGTGGGGTTGCACTCTCAAATATCCTCTTCTTGACTATCTAAAGGGCCAAATATATGTATGGGAAATAATCCTCAAAGCTGAATGTTAATATGAAGCAATGAACCATGTCTTCCCAGTTCACGGTACCATGTCGATGCTCTGTTTCTAGGTACCAGTTCTTAGGGATTATCTCTAATGTATGAATTAATCCATGTACCCATTCTTGTTGTGGAATCTCCTTCCATGTTGTAGTGCATAGTTGGATATGCTTCCTAGGATTAGTTTCACTATCTTATTTTATCTCCATCTCTGTATCTATTTGTCCAAACCTTATCCCCATTAATCTTCAACATTCCTGCCAACCTCCTATATTCTTCTTGTGTGCATTCCACCATCTAGCAGAGGTAGCTTTCAGGGCTATAACTAAGGCTGAAAACCTTTGATTCTATGGAAATTGTTCTTCATAATCATTAAGAAAAGTATTTACATCACCTAAGCCATCATATGAAGGCAGGTTACATACCTTAGATATCATACATCGAACTGATTTGGTAATTCTTGTACAACGGCTTATGGATACTTCATGCGACCTGTTCTTCCAGTTCTCCAACTCTTCTTCTGAGTCTAAGGTACAAGAAATATCACGCTCTCAAATCAACTTTCATTCTACAATAGGGTTAACACAATCCCGTTCCTTCACTGTCATTTGATAGATATTTTCTATGTTAGCTGCATAGTATTCTTCTTTGACTGGTTCTGTATATCTTACTCCTCTTGATGGATCCAAGGGAACAATTAATTCATATTTTTTCCTTCAAATATCATTTGTATATTCTTTTGATTAATTATGTCCATATTGTCAAATGCACAGTAAATTCCAAGCAACACAGGATCAGGATTATTGACATCGACCATCTCTATTGCTTCAAAATCAACAGTAGTGCGAACTCCTTCAATATCCACTGTGACACCTGGTAGTCTTCCTAGAGGGAAGATCTTTTGTTGATTTTCCATCCTTAACTGAATAGATGACCACTGTAGCTTCATATTACCCATTAATTCCCACATCTTCTTTGTCAAGAAATTAGCATCAGATCGTAGATCCATAATAATTTGATCCATCTCATACTCTCATATCTGCGCACTAAGCCTCATCCCTCTTTCAGTTCTCTTCTGTCAATGCAAATTATTGAATGCGTGCATTTCACTTCACGGTGTTTCTTTAGATGCAAAGGAGTATATCAACTCTTGAAGTCCTTCTGCAACCTTTCAATATCTTGGTCTTGTGTCGGAGCTCGATCTTGTGTCGAAGTTCGGTCCTATGTCGAAGCTGATGACATGTCGCAGTTACTTTTCTGATCGGGCTTTGGTTGTCCCTTAAAGGTCAAAGCTCCAACATCCATAAAAATTTGCTTTGATTACATAAATACTTATTTTTCTTTTTGAATATCAAAAACAAGAACTTTGTCAGCAGTCTTTCTGACACATGCACTTTTAAATTCCTTCTTTTCATCCTCTTTATCACTACTGGTCACAACTCCACTTCTAGTGACAATACTAATTCGAGGTTCATTGATCCTCCTTTCAACATTCATCATTTGAATATTCTGTGTCCACTACTGATTCCTTTTTTCTTGCATCTTTTCCATAAGTACATGAAATTCCTCAATTACATGGTCAAAGGATTTACAGTACTTACATGTCATTGTGGGGTTCTGGTAGTCTCTCGCAAAATGACCTAGATGGCCCTAGTTATAAAAAATGATCTGTCCACGTTCTCGACTAGCTCCACCACCTTGACCTCTTCCTTGGTAACCCCCTCAACCACCATGCTATCTATTTTCTTCATGCATGTGCTCTTCTTCTTACATTCTATAAGAATTAGCACCACACTCCATCATTAATTTGTAAGCCCGACAAATTATTCTCAATGTGTGCTACTGATTTACATAATTTTCAATACATGTTCCTCAGAGTTTGTACATATTTCTGTAACAAGTAACAATATTTTGAATGATGTTGGCCTCTAGTCTTACATATTTTGTACCACAGGCTAGATGCTGCATTCAAGGGATTCGATGCCCCACCAGCCATGTAATTTCTGACGATAGGGAACTATTCTTTAAAATGGCCCTCTGATCTACACTTCGTACACCATACTTCTTCTCTAACTTCTTTTCTTTTATTGATATATTGTATATGCAGGGTTAGGTTCACCAGCTGATTATGAATCTATTACATGTCTGCATTAGTATCTTTTATAGGTGAAGCTTCTAATTTCATCACAACCTGTAGAGTTTCGGCTTGACTTTCTATCTTTTGTTGCATCAATGGCAATTTGATATGCGGTAACAATGCAACTATAAACCATTCTTGATGTTGTTGTGGAGCTATGTCAAAGCTTTCTTGATCCAATAACACCTTAAATCTCTAATCAAACTCCCAAACAGACTCAGTAGATTTTTGTTTGATCTCTTTCAACTCGATGATGCATTGCGACTCAGACTTCAACTTCTTAAACTCTTTCATCATTGTTGTTTTAATATTTGCAAATGTTTTGTTCTGATTATTCGAATACTTCATATACCATGTCAATGCTCTCTCTCAAAAATTCATAATGAGATGTGATTTCTATATATTCTCATCGTTTATCTGCTTTGATGACTATTCAGCTTCACTTAAAAACCAAAACTATTCTGAATCCTCCAATCTAGTTCCTTTGAAAACAAGTAGCTTAATATCGTCAGCCATACTTCTCCTTCGAGGGGGAGGAGTAAGGGGAGGGGGATGGGGGTTAGGATGGGTATGGGGAGGGGAAGGGGTAGGGGAGAAGCGAAAAACATCCTAGCTATTGGTTGATTCTAGCTTCTGCGAACTCTCAAGTTGGGAGGGTGAATACTGCGAACTTACCTGGGGGTTATCAGGGTGGATTTCTTCTCTTTCACTTTCAAATTCACTTAAAAGAGGACTATAATTAGTCTCTCAAAGGTCTCTAGGTCTTTTCCATAAGATATATTTATGGTATCTACTCTATGTAGGTTTTAACCCCGTACATAAATTATTTGCATACAAATTCTAAAGCACAGAAAATAAACAATGCGAGATCATAACTCATAAAACACATACACAAAGATTTTCCCCTGGATCCCAAAATCGAGACTACCAGCTTGATTTTTCATTATGTTCCTTTCAATGTTACAATACATATTTATGCATGCTAAAGCATCCAATACCATGGACCGAAAACCATTGCGTCCAATACCATGGACTGAAAACCATCGCGTCCAATACCATGGATCGAAAAACCATCGCGTCCAAAAAACATGTGTGAAAATCATGCACAAAACCATAGGTGCGTTCGCCCAACTTAACATAGGGTCAAAAACCAAAATTTTTCGGGGCGCTGCCCCGGACCCCATAAAGTGGGGTTACGGGTGCCCCTCAAACCCCTTGTAATTACGTGGAAAGAATATAACACAACCCAACATTCTCCCACTTGTTTTTTTCTTTCCACAAGGGGCCACAAGAGAGCTTAGTCATTTTCCCAGCCCTGAAATGCCCATTGTCTCTCTACACCAAGAGAACTTCTCAGAGCTCACAGATTTTGTCAATGC
>APFE030402019.1:22207-32333 GCA_000404065.3 Pinus taeda
TTGGTACAAAGTCCCTAACTTGTCCCATAAAGCCTTCGCCATAGCTTCCCCTGATACATTCAACAATACTGAATCTGAAACACACAATCGTATTGTGCTCTTTGCCTTCTGATCCAACTTCTTCCATTCTTCATCGGACACTCCCGTTGGTTTAGTACCCAAATTTACCACGATCCACTAGTCTTTATCCACCAACAAATCCTCCATCTTAATTTTCCACAACTCAAAACTCTGACCATTAAATTTCTCGATCTCTATCTTTCCACTGCTCGCCATCTTCTTTCACCACCAGAATCGATCTCGCAGATCTCCCACTGAACAGGGTCTACCATAGGCCTAAGCAAAACCCCTTAGCAACAAAGGCGTCCCCTTGAAGCCAAAACAACTCTGATACCAAATGTAGGTTTTAACCCCGTACATAAATTATCTGCATACGAATTCTAAAGCACAGAAAATAAACAATGTGAGATCATAACACATAAAACATATATACACAAAGATTTTCCCCTAGATCCCAAGACCGGGACTACCAGCTTGATTTTCATTATGTTCCTTTCAATGTTACAATACATATTTATACATGTTGAATCATCCAATACCATGGACCGAAAACCATAGCGTCCAATACCATGGACCAAAAACCATCGCGTCTAATACCATGGACCGAAAAACCATCGCGTCCAAAAAACATGTCTGAAAATCATGCACAAAACCATAGGTGGGTCTACCCAACTTAACATAGGGTCAAAAACCAAAATTTTCCGGGGCGCTACTCCGGACCCCATAAAGTGGGGTTATGAGTGCTGTTCAAATCCCCTGTTAACTACGTGGAAAGAATATAACACAACCCAACACTCTATATCTCTTTCCACTTTGTGTTACTCTAATCTCTTGCTCAAATTTATTCTCTCTTCTTCCAAAGATAAGTAAACTAGCAATCTGATTTAATCTGTAAAACTCCCTTTTAACACAGAAGCATCTTAATCCAAAGTTTTAGAGATTTTAAATACTTACCTCACAGTCCTTTGAATAATCTTCATTTTTCTTTGTTGTAGGATACGATCAATTCTATGACAAATTCAATAATGAATCCTCCCAATATGCTATCAATCCAGAAATCGATAGCCCTTGAAATCCTATTGTCAGTGCTCTTAAGTCGCTGTATCCGTTCAGGATTCCACAACATAGGTTCTTCACCTTTAAAATAGTTGTTCCTTTCGGTCAACCTCAATATCGACTTGTATAGCTCGACAGGAAATGAAGTGAAGAAAATATCGTATTGATCTGTAAAAATATACTTCTGTAACTAAGCTCCAGATGTTAGACGAGGGTTTCTATTTTCTTGATATGAAAATTCTCGCTCTTTCAGGTCTATCTAGTTCTGAATCTCCTTCTTTGATGGGTACCACATCCACATACCCTTCAAACAGATCTTGGTCTGGATAATGGAACCATTTGTTGGCTTGGTTTGGGCTTACCCAAGTTCAATCTATATTGTGCACCTACAAAATCCTCAATCACTAGCCCTTTCAACAACGACCTACAAGAAGATCGTTGTCTCACCCGAAGTGACTATGGGAGGATGCAAAACTAGGTTTCTGCAAAATTGAGGGACCGAGAGATGTGGTATTATTATGTTATATTATTCTTAGTACTTATAAATCACTTTGTCACACTAGATTAATCACTTAAACATGCCATATAAACCATCACTGTGTTGAAGTAAAATGCAACTGTAATAACTGCTTGTCTACAACAAATAATAAACAAATATACACATAAAAACACCAATTTACCATGGTTCACCCCTTAGTAGGGCTACATCCACAAGAACTGTTTCTTAATATAATAAATCTTTGAACAACAGAGAATTCTTGGCCTACACACTAAGCTACAGGATGTCTATGCACTCAGCTAAAAATTTCTTCTCTTCTTATTAGTTTACCTTATATATATTATTACATTGTAGGGTTACATCATCAAAATATCATGGTCCAAATGCTATGGACTCCATAAAACAAGCAACTATGGTCCCAAAACCATTGATCCCTTTCAAAATCACGTGCTTTTACAAAAAGGAGGGGCTTCGACCCACCCCGAAGCCCTTATGACACTATGCGGTATATTCAAAATTCTCCACTGCATGGTCCACTTCGTGCTCCACTGCACACTCCACTACGTGCTCCGCCCCACATAATGTGGAGTCTTTGCCAAGCACACCATGTCTCCAAATGATATTTTTAATGGGAATCTAGAGTCCACATTTAGGGTCTCCATCCATTGAAACACCAAGAGAAGTCATAGAGTACCCAGTTTCTCCACTTGCTAAGTAGGAGTCCAAAGTCCAATACGATCTACCTTCTAAACACAACAAATTCAACCTAAGATTCCACTAAGCTATTGCAATGCTACACACACAACTGCCAATGTAATATTTCTTGTTGCCACACTACCACTGTGCCTGAATGTCTTTGTGCCTTTATTAGCATGCTGTCTGATATTTTACTTGCAATAATTCTCCCTGACTTCCTCCTTTGCATGAGTGCTTCTCTCATCTCTTGCTCTTTTTCTCGTCAAGCCACACTTTTTTCTGTCTGCTCAACATACTCTTTTTTTTTTTTCCATATTTTTATGTTATGTGTTAACCAAGGCTAACATGTATCACAAGAGAATAATAGCTTATGCTCTTTCCCATACACATTTTAATTCTTGTACCAAATTTTCCTTCAATGATCAAGGAGATAGGTGGCCAACTAAATGACACTTCTAAGCTTGGTTGTTTCCCCAAGCAATTCCCAAGTGACTTCTCCTCATAAAACTTTGAATTCATGTCCTTTCTCTCAGTCCAATGATTTTTATATTCAAAATGATTTATAATTATACATAATTTTTTTTTACAAGAGGGGTAACAAAAATGGTTTTTACAGACCCCACCTGCTTAGAGGAACAATGTCTTTAGTTTATATATCCAAAGACAAAATTTGTAGCAAGCTTTATATACATAACTCTTTTACATTTACATATTCATTTAAATTTTCTTAAATAGAAAAAAAATGGGTATGTTACCCTCATCTGATCAACCATCTCCCAAGTAGCCTCATCCGGTCCAAAGTTCCTCCACTACACCTAACCTGATCGACTACTTGATTCTGAGGCACGATTCGCCTTTGATCCAGAATATATTGTGGCTCTATTTTGAATTCTCCCCTAGATTCTACTTGCATCACATACTAATCAACAACATCGTTAATGTTATTCACATGTTTTTTTTATGGAAATATGGAAAACATCATGTACCTTCATTGTGGGTGGTAGGCCAATTTGTAGGCCATCGACCCCATTCTTTCTAAAATATGAAATGACCCAAAAACACAGGGTGCTAGCTTGGCACAAGGCTCGATCCTTAAGGAAAATTTCCTTTCTCTGATGTAAAGGTAAACATGCTCCCCCACTTGAAATTACTTATGCATCCTCTACTGATCTGCATAACTCTTTTGCTCTTCTTGAGATATTTTCAATTGCTACGTAATAGAAATTATTTCTTGTTCTATATCCTTCAACATATTTGGCCTGATATGCATTTGGTTCACTGTATCATTCCAACTAAAAGGTATGTTTCACTTCTTTCCATGAATATCCTTGAATGGACTCATTCTTAATGACTCATGGTACTCATTGTTATAGGTGAACTCTACCAAAGATAGAAATTCTTCCCACTTCTTTGGTTGATGCATGAAATACATTCTCTTCATGTCTTCCAACACTATTTATCCTTTCAGTCTACCCATTTGTCTAAATATGTATGTTGTGTTGAAGGCTAACTATGTCCCAAAATCAAAAAACAAATCTTTCCAATACTTGGAGGTAAACTTAACATCTCTATTCGAAATAATATTCTTGGGTAGACCATGTGCCCTAACTATTTATTTTATAACAATCTGGTCAATGCCACTTTTTCTATGAGTGGAATTGACAACTACAAAATGAGCTACCTTGCTCAACTTATCTACCACCACCATGATGACATCGTGTTTCTCGACTATCCTTGACAACACTGTGATGAAGCTCATCGAGATGACTTCCCACTTCCATTCAGGAATGGGGATTGACTATAGTGATCTTGCTACATGTCTACATTCCACTTTTACTTTCTAGAAATTCAAGCATTTAGAAACATATTAAGCTGCATCCCTTTTCATTTATGACCACTAGTTTATCTTCTTCATAGCTGTTATCATTTTCTGATAACCTAGATGACTTGAATATGGTCTTTTATGAAACTCGTTGAAAATGAGCTTCTTCAAGTCACCCATACAAGGTATATACCATCTCCTTTTTAACTTTAACAATCCTTCCTCTGAGAGGGAGTAGTTTTTTCCTAATGGCCCTTTTGGCTCTTGCTACAAGCGTTCTTTCTCTTGCTGGTAGTGTTCATCTTGGTGCATTTCTTCCTTGATATTCTATTTAATGTCAATTTCACGAGAAATTATAGTTTCCACACGAGCTACAGGTAGCCTTCTGTTGAGTACATTAGCTACTTTTTTCATGTTTCACTTTATGTATTTGATTTCAAAATCAAACTCACTAATCAAGGCTAACCATATTTCTTGTCTTGCATTTAGCTTGAGCTGATCAAACATATAACCTAGTCCTCCATTATATGACATCAATACAAATTTTCTTTTGAGGAGTTAGTTCCTCTACATCTTTAGTGCACGGACTATTGTTGTTAATTATAAATCATCAGTAACATAATTATGCTCATGCTCATTCAAATTTATTGATTCATGGCATACAACTTGCCCTTCTTGCATCATGACCCCACCTAACCCTTCCTGACTTTAAATTCTTCAAATTCTTCTGACTTGTTTCTTAAGAATGCTACCAATGCAAATTTGGAATAGTCATCAATTACCATCAAGAAATATATTTCTCCTCCTAGTGCTTATGTTATGCAAGGACCAAACAAATCCATATGTACTAATTGCAGAGTCTTACTACTTGACAACTTATCATTGACCTTGAATGAAGTTCGATCTTGTTTTCCCATTTGACACGATTTGCAAATATGATTTTGTGGTTTTGTAATATTTGGTAGATCTCTAATTTCTCTCATTTTATTAAGTCTGATGATGTGGTCAAAATTGAAATGCCTCGATGTCCTGTTCCATAATCAAGACTCATCTTGTTTTCTCATGTATCATTTTTCATTATCTTCCTTCAAGACATATACATTATTTTATGTTCAAATTCCTCTATCCAATACCTCCCCTATTTTTGTTAACTTGATCCCATAATCCTGAGCTTTGAAGAGGACATCACAACCTTTGTCACACATCTGACTAACACTCAGAAAATTATGTTTCGTTCATTCAACAAATAGTACATCCTAAGATTTTCCTATGCGATTATTCAAACTAACTATACCCTTCCTTCTAATTCTTCCTACTGCATCATTTCTAAATGTGACATTTCCTATTTTATTTTCATCTAAAGACACAAAATTTCTTTTGTCTCTTGTCATATGTCTAGAAAAACCATTGTCCACATACCATTGATGATTATCCTTTATTTTCTATAGCAAAATGTCCTCCAATATTTTAGCTTCTTCCAGTTCAACTTTCAACTTGATAAGCTCCTCTAAATTAGACTCTTCTTTTACACATTTTAACAAAATGTCTTTATGTTTCCTATTATTTTGTTTGATTCTATTTATTTCCTCTAGGGAATTTATGAACTTCCCCCATCAATATCTACCTCACCTTCTTCTTCTTCTTCTTCTTCATATTCATTATGTTCTTCTCTCAATTTTTCTAGGGCCATTAGAATAGATTTGCTAGCTCCATCTTCACCATAGGATTCACTAGAACTTTCAGATGTAGTATTATCTTCTTGTGCATAGTGACTCTTCTTTTTAAACTTTTTCTCTTTCTGTATTTTATTAAACTTATTCTTTTCTTTCCCTCTAAACTAATTTTCTTCTTTCTTATATGGAAATTTTGAGGCATAATTCCCTACTCTTCCACAATTGAAACATTTAAATGTGACTTTGACTATGTACTTATATGTACCTTTCTTCAATCTTATGAAAAAATTCACTTCTTATTCGTTAGAGTCTAAGCATGAACGTTCCTTGTCTTCTATAGACTTGTCTACTTTGAAAGTTGCATCTCATGTGGGAGTATTTCCTTTTTCTATCCTCATTTCATATGATTTCAAATAACCAAGTAGTTGATCCTTGTTTAATGTCTCAAATTTGGTTGCTTCTTCTATAGCTAAAACCTTAGGATTAAAATTTGACGGTAATGACCTCAATATTTTTTGGACTAATACAATCTCTTTGAATGTTTCACCTAGAGCCATCATGACATTAACAACTTCACCTAATATTAGAAAGAACTCAGCAATATCTTCATCTTCATTCATTTTTAATGTCTCAAATTCTATATACTTGTAATTTGGCCATTTTTGCTTTGATATCTCCTTCATGCATATTTTGTAGTTTATCCCATATTTCTTTAGTTGTTTTACAATATATTACCTTAATAAACTCTAACTCACTCAATGCACTAAGAAGAGCATTCATAGTTTTTGCTTTGGCTATAAATTTCAGTTTGTCACCTTTATCACTACTCGTTTTATTTGCTTCTTCATACCCAAGCATCACAAAAACCCAGAATTCTACTCCAAGAGACATTGAATAAGTCTTCATTCTCACTTCCCATAAGGCATAATTTGTGCCTTTAAACAAAGGGGCTTTGTTTTTTGAGCATCCTTCCTGACTATCCATTCTAATGATTTAGGACTTCCTTCCGGTTGTTAAATTGATGTTGAAGGAACATGCTCTGATACCAATTGATGGATACTTGGAAATTACTGAGAGGGGGGGTGAATAAGTAATTTTGTCTTTTCATTTAGTCAATTCAACTTAATTTCCTTTTTCAAATATCTTCTTTTGCAACTAATGGCTTATGTATATATTCAACTATTAATTGTTTCTTTTGCAGTTACTAGAAAGAGAGAGACATGTTCATATATGTACATAATTAAAAAGAATTCACACATGTGAGACATTCATCAAGCAATACATGAACACACCAAATATAAGTCGAAACCCATAAAGGGAGAAAAGCACACATTTTTGGTTGAAAGTGATGTGAAGGAAAACTCCTAATCCCCTATTACATCAAATTTTAATTAGGCTCCAACCTATAGGAAGATGTTACCTCAATTCTTCTACAAGATTCAACTTGCAAGGAAGCTCCAACTCCACAAAATTTATGTAGGCTACAACCCATATGAGGCTCCTACCTAAACATGCTACAACATGTTATTTATCAAGTTACAACTTAAAAGGAGACTACAATCCCCTGATCAGATTACAAATCAAATTTGTTTGTTACATGATATTTGTCCCTGTTCTAAAATTAATTTATGACCTCTATTATTCTACTTATCATCTCTGCTTCTCTTCTTCAAGTCTACTCCAATTCTGCTATTTTTCTCTTCCTCTTTTCTCCTTACCAAGCCTGTTCAATAATTATCTCATACAAACATAAATCTCTGACTATTTGCATTCTATGCAGGAATTCAAAATGAGGACTTGTCCCTTGGTATTCCAAGACTCTTTATATTTACCTTTTCATTTTCAGTTTTCTCAAATTAGGACAAATTTTCTTTGTACTATTTTCTCATTCAAAAAATCATGGTTAAGCCTTAATTATTGCATAAGATAAGGCTTTGGTGGTCAAATATTCTGGAACGTAGGTTGACTGAGTTGAAGGTGCATTACTATCTAGGGTAACACATGTTAAACACTATTAGACTTGAATTATAACATTGAACATAAGAGAAACAAGCACATTAATGTTGTAAATAGGTCAAAAATATAAACTATTTCTACAACAAATTATGTTCAATCACAACAATGTGTTCTTTAACCTTTGTTATCTGGTTCTTCAAGCTTTATTCTTCAGTTCTTATGTGTCATGTATTCATTTTGTTTGAAGGATGGACAAGCAACATCAAAGCAATCATCAGTTGTCAAGCATCAAATAATTTTCACGTCACATCACTTAATCAACCTTTGCATATCACTTTGATCAACCTCTGCACATCAATCAATCAACGCAATCAACCTTGGGCAATCCACCTCATAAACATCAAACAAACTCATCAAAATACAACATTAAGCAACCTCATTAACATGACAAACCTCATAAACATGGCAAACCTCATCAGCATATGACATCAACATGACTATGATCATCTGACATCAATGCCAACACTTCCAACATGTCTACAACCTTGTCTTCCTACCTAGAACTACAATTATGCTGAAACATGAAATATTTAGTAAAAGCGATAGAAGCTCTTGAGGATATGTTAAGGATTTATGTTATGCATAAAAAAACTAAGTAGGAAGATTATTTACATCTAGTTGAGTTTTCTTATAATAATAGTTATTAAACCTCTTTAAAAATGAGCCCCTTTGAGGTATTATATGGACAAAAGTGAACAAATTCACTTAGTTGTGATAATCCCAATGACAAAATTATGTTAAGGCCAAACATGTCGAAGGATATGGAATCCATAGTTAAACATGTAAAACAAAATTTGAAGGTGGCTCATGATCAACAAAAGAGTTATGTAGATATTCAAAATACACAAAAAGAAATTAATGTGGGAGACCGTGTCTGTCTTAGAGTAAAACCAAAGAAAAGTACTCTAAGTTCTAAATTGTCTACAAGATTTTTTGGGTCATTCAAAGTGTTGCCTGAGTAGGCACGATATCCTATCAAGATTATTGTAATGCAGAAGGGATAGATCCATGTCCCAATATTTTGTAAAACATAATTCGAAGATGGATCAAGATCGACAAAAGAGTTATGTAGATCTTCATCACACACAAAAAGAACTTAATATGGGAGACCATGTCTATCTTAGAGTAAAACCAAAGAAAAGTATTCTAAGTTTTAGACTGTCTACAAGGTTCTATGGACCATTTAAAGTGTTGGCCACAGTAGTCCAAGTAGCCTATCAAGATAATTGTAATGCAAAAAGGATAGAGCCATGTCCCAATATTTTGTTTTAGATGTGAAAAGGAAACAAGCAAACCAAGATAAAGATTTGACATGAAGAGTTTCATTCTCAAACATGATTAAGGCTAATGAGCATTAGGAAATCATTCAAACTTTAATTTCAATGAGCATACTAGTGTACATGTTATATAGAGTCATTGAACATGACAACAGTGATGGTGGAATTCCAAAATTAGACAAAAGGATTGATAAGGAGAGTTCCCTTGATCCATATTTATGAAGAAACGAAATGAAATTCAAATTTAACCAAGAACATAGAGATACAACAAAATTGAACTTCAATTAATAAATAGAAAATGCTAAAAATTGTTTACATCCAGAATGGAAACAAACTAGCTCGAACAATAATAACTTATCTCTAAGAAGATATATGTTGTCTACATTCCTTTTGAACTATCTTACAATGAGGATCTGAGGCCTTTTTATCATGAAGAAACAATGAGAAACCATAAACATCCAAAAACCTAATCTTAGGAGATGAAGTGACAAAATCTTATGGGCCCTGATGGAGTTAGTTGGAACACCAACTTCCTGGGGTGGTAAATTTGGTATACGGTCCCTATTTGGCACACACAATAGTGATCCAGGTGGATATTGGTGGCCACCCGCCAAGTCCACTTAGACCCCCACCATTGTTTCTTTCAGCTTTTCAGTTTCCTTAATTATAGCACAGTTTAATATTTTTAGTAGTTTTTCGGGTCCTAAACTTCCAAAGTTGTTTTGATGCCCTAAACGACGTTTTTTGCCAAAACTGGGAGCAACATGGGTCCATGGACCCATGTTGCTCTTCCCAAAGTTGTATTTATCAGATAGATATTTCTAACGAGATATTGTGCGCATCAAACGGAGATTGTATGCCAAAGTTACAACCCCGGGAAGTTGATGTACCAATTTACCCAAACGGGGTCGACAGTTTGGCATTTCATCTTCTAGGGTTAGGTTTTATTATGTTTAGGGTTTTCCATTGTTTATCAACAATAAATAGGCCTTCGAGCCTCATTGTAACACAGTTCAGAGGCATGTAG
>APFE030402028.1:0-13659 GCA_000404065.3 Pinus taeda
ATATATAAGTGAAGAAATAATGAATATTTTATAACATCGAGTGAATAAATAGATTGAGATTTTATAACATTCTCTCTTTTTGTGGTCTTTTTCTTCAACATCTTAACCTTAACCCACTCACCATTGAGATGATAAATTTTTCTATATGCTAATATGATTTATACATCACTCTATTATGGAGAATCAAAATGCATATACTATTGTGTAATATTATATTTGAAGAGGACAGAGAATATCAGAGTTGTCCTGCCTAAACTATATTCATTATAGGTTATATTAAAATTTCAATTATCTCTAATTTTAGGGAAAAAATAAGCACAACTCCAACAAATACTAATACTAAGGTTGACCCCGACTTTCATGTCTCCCTACAGGGTTTGCCCACCTATTATCTTGGATTGAATTATTCTTCAACTGGTGCATAAGTTTTGAAACCACTTAGAGGTAATATATGACTCCCTAATTTGGCATACTAATTGGTACTTGTACTAAAATCTCTAATGAGATATTCTCCTCCATTAAGTTGACCCCTCTAGAAGTTGCATATATTTGAATATGCACTTTTCACCCTCCATTTTAGGATAGAATCCATAGGAGATAATTTTTAGATTCATTAGGAGGTTTTATGTGCATACATCACCCATGTCTAGATGATTTTAAAATTAGCACTTTCCAAATCTATGTTTTGTTTCTGGCATTTCAAAAATCGTCAAAAAATATTTTTGACGTTGTATAAGCATCTAATTTGGGATTGCAACACTAACATATTTCAACAACAGAGTTCAAGTCACCAAGCAAGGTAGAGGCCATTTCAAGGATGAATAACTAAAATTTTTTGAGCTCAATTACATGTATCTATAAAGAGAGAAATTATAATAATGTCGACTGTCCACTTGAAGGAAACCAAAGTCATTCCCAAGAAGAAATGCATTATTTTAATGTTATACAAGAACAAAGAATTAAGAACGCAAAATTGTCGAAGGTCAAGTACATTTATCCAGAAAGAAACAAATAAATTATATATATGACAACTTGTACATAACCAAAACCATTCCACGAAGAAATGCATTATTTATTTTCCAATAAAAACCTCAAGGGGAACTCCAAAGGTTGCTTCTCCACATTTGTGGATGGCATCCCTGGAAAACCTATCAGATAAGGCTAGTGTGGATCACGTAGAAATATAGGAACCAAACACCTACTGGAACAGATTAATCCAAATTCCCAACAACATTTGCAACAACACCTTGAGATAACCATTTAGGCTAGAAATGCATTATTTTGATGGTAGATAAGAACGCTGCTTAATTTTTAAGGGTAGGGTCCTAGATGTAATAGTCTACACATGATGCCAAGATTCACTATGTAGTAGATACTTAAATATACTTTTATCGGTATGTAACTTACGATAAAAGGGTATAAAGGATTTTATTTCTAGCCAGGAGAATCAAACCTGACTCAAAAAAGCCTTAAATTTATTTACTTTTAAAATTGACAAGTGGTGCTCCTACATGATCGTGAATATGTTCCTTGGGCATGAAAGTCATCATATTGCCTGAAACATCCATCCTTGGCGAATGAAAGTTGTCATATTACTTGAATTTAATAATAATATGCATTTTTTTTCCTTCAAAACTTGGTAGAGTGTCTGTCTTGAGAGATTACTTTTTAAGATCTTTCTTGGAAGATGAAAGCCAACACATTACCTTAGAAAACCTCTCACAATTTGGCTAAGTATGAACTAGAGAGGCATAAGACTTACCGATGTTTGTTATAATATTAGTAAATGCAAATACAAAATCTCTAGTTGTATAACTATAAAACAAGACAATTTAGAACTCAAGTTCTTTCTACTATGCAAAGAAATATGTAGTCCATAATGTTAAGTTTGCTAGCATGTTGTATAGGAATATTGTAGCTTTTCACTTATGGCACATAAAAATTATAGCTTATGACTTTTTTATTTTGGCATCAAGCAACCATAACTCATTTCTCATTTAAATCGATCACCTTTCATCTGAATGTAGCCATCAAAAGAATATTTTACACAACATTAGATATCTCAAAGAAATATTTGATAAAGTCACAAGAAATATTTGTTGAGGTCCTCCTAACGCTATTAGTGCCACATCCTTTCTTGCTAACCTGATTAGGTGATCTATATCAAGCCACACTACCTAAGGAGGAGGGATGTTTCCTTCTGAAGATTGAATATGAAGAATTTAGTAGCACTGCCTAATGTTATTGACGATGAACAATTAGTAACAACTTGCTGACACTTGCAAAGAAATGTTCTAGAAAATGCACATGTTAAAATATTAGAGAATATGTGGCCTAAATAATATCAATATATGAATGCATAATAAAATAGCATACTTCATATCTAGTTGTAAGCCATTAAATTAATTGTGCATAGGATGGTCAATATTGAATATGAAAAATAGGAACTATTGTCAATTCATGAAGACTTAGGGTTTGAACCATGCAAACAATGACACTGCAAACTTTCTTACAAAAAATAAGGAAAATGCCTTTGGCACAATAACATTTCACAAGGATGTAGGACTGAATCACTTTGAAGTTAACATGGACATCTCTCTTAACAATACAAGTACAAAAAAGGTAGATTGTTGAATTACTTGGCACAATGATGCCATGAAAATGAATAATCTATGGCTAGAATGCATGTTTCACAATGTATATGCACTCACAAATTTTTTTTCTAGATATCAAGTTCCTTTATCAAATAGTGGAATGTATTAAGCAATCATCATTGACGAGTCTAAATTTTTAGTAGCAACTTTGGAAATGGAAGAGAAACTAGAAGAAACATTAACACTTAAAAACATGAGGTAATATTGTTGGCATTCTCACATTTCACTTTTGGTATATGCGCAATGAGTGCATGATTTATAGAAGTGTATAAGAAATTTGTCCTTGGACATGGGAACTGTGATTGATAGGAAAAACATAGTCTATTAGAATTAACAGGAAAATATTAGAATCATTACTTACTGAAAAACGTACACACATTGTCATATAGGTGAGAAAGGATAAAATTACTATGGCTTGTCAGATACATATGAATACATTATATAACTAAAAATTATTATTATAAGCTTAATGACTTGAAAATCTGATATATTTGGGAATCATTGTTCCTCTTGTTCTATTGCAGTTAAGAGAATTTTAGCAAATGCATTATTCTCAGTTTCATCTTGAAGAATGGGTATGAAAGTTTCTTCTAAAGCATGGTCTTTCATATTTAGCAACTCACTCCATGCATGCATATTAAACTGCCTAGATGGGAAAAACATAGAACTCTCCCTTTTAGCCTAAATACAAAATTACCAAATGAATTTCAATAAAAAAGGGGTAAAGGTCATATATCCTTTACATAATATTATGTCCAAATGAATATTTCATACATATTCAATATTGATAATGTCAAATGGGACACCTTATCAAAATGATGCTCCAATTCTAAAGGGGAAATATTTATAGCACATTGATCTTCCATCAATAACGCATGCTAGATATCAGAAAAGGACATATGTAGATAAGTAATTTGTGTTCAAGCCTTCTCCACATATATTTCAAAGTCACCAAGTACAACACTTGCATTGTAAAAACATAATAATGTTGTCTTGTTTCATATAGTGAATAATAAAAGTTGTACAAAGTTAACAAGAGGAAATATTTTTTATGACATAAACTTGATCTTTGTTCTATCTCCCTTATTGTGCCTTTCTGTAGACATCCAAAACTTCCACTTGTAAAAATCGAAACTCTTTGATGAATTTATTCTAAACTAATTTAGTCTTCGACAAACAGAAATACTTGAGCATGAGTTAAGGATAATCACATTTCACAAAATCAAACTATTTATGATCATTCAAGAAAGGGAAATGACTATTTCCAGGATAGAAGAAAATGCAACCTTAACATTCAAAACATCCTTCTCGATCATGTGTTCACTTCTCGTTTGTTGTAAGAACATCCCAATGCATGATCAATCTTCATGTTTATATTTGAAATGCTAAGTTTTGGAGAGAAGCACTCAAACAAATGTTGGCATTATGACACAGGTTTGGCACTATGGTACATGTGTTGTCCTTGATGGCAACTCACTCAAATGTCAGATCAACAGTTCAGGCTATCAGAATGAAAGAAAATGAGGTATACGTAGGTTCCTCTTAGCAAAGTTATGTATATACACGGGATCATGAATCAAAATGCTTGTATATGTATACACGCACTTTCATGCAGAGAAAAGCACGTACATGTCAGAAAGTTTATGTTTGGTCCATGGTATTTAGTCCGACATATTTGAACCTATGGTTTTGGTCCTTCTTATTGTATACAAAGTATTGAACCCTGGTATTGGGTCCCTAGTATTGGTTTTCAATGGTTTTGGACCATGGTTAAGAAAGGCCTAAGACTATAAAATGGGAAGGAGATCATTTGGCAAAGGTATTGATTCAAGCATTGAATATTTGAAGAAGAGAAAGATCAGGAACACTGTGATTGGTTATGGTGCATTGTTGAATCTGATCCAAGAAGGAACCTAAGTACTAAAAGATGGATAAGTTTTATTGATGAATCAAGACCTTAAGGCTTAAATGGTAGTATCATTGTATGGTTTTTGATCTGTTATATTTGGTGAATGATTAGGTCTCTAAATCTGATAAACTGGGTATATTTGATGTCTGAAACTTGAAAAGAGAAAAATTGCCTTGTATAGATCTGTACGCAGGTTTCGCACATCAGAGGCGCGTATACACACAAGTTTAGCGAAGCAATACAACATATATGTTGGTTGGCATAGATACAGGTGCGTATGTATGCAGGTTTCTACATAGTGAAGTAGCGTACGTTTCATGAAATTTTCTTTAGCTGCTTTTGTTTATTACTGTAGTGTTTTGGGTTCAAAATAGATGTCTAGTTACTGTTACTGTTTTCTGGTTACGGCATTCTGAGAAGTGTTTGGTTGATTCTATATTGGGTTGTACAAAGGATATTGAATGTTGTAGATATACCTGATGTATGATTGGTGTTATTCATGATTCAGTCTGAAAATTTATGAAATGTGGTCCCTCGAAGAAAAGAGAAGGTTGTAGCCTTCTATAGGTAGCAGCCTGCGTACTAGTACCTCAGCTACTACAAGAGCTAAAGGGGGTTGTAGCTCCCTTCCAGGTGAAGCTGGAGAACGAGAGAAGGTTGTAGCCTTCTAAAGGTAGTAGCCTGCGTACTGGTATAAGACTGCACCAGTACAAAAATATTGTAAAAACAAGTTTCTAATTAAAAGAAGATAGAGACAATTTGTAGCAGGTGGTTTTCACCCACATTGGGTTTCCACCTTATATCTTGTGTTCTTGCATGTGATTGTTTGCACTATTTTTCTGTTCCTGATTGATATATGGTTCTGACACACAGATTTAAGATTAACATCTGAAGAATAATTAAATTACAAGCCTGTGAGTTATACACTCTTTTATTTAACCGAAGTTGTGTATATACGCTGGCTTCTCTAACTAAAGTAGCGTATACAAATCTGTATATGAATTGAAAAATAATTGACTTGATAATACTGATTCACCCCCCCTCTCAGTATTATTTCCAACAATTGGAATCAGAGCAGGTCCTTCAGTAGAAGAAGCTTGACCACTAGAAGGAAGATCTATCATCATGAGCAACTACGAAAGAGAGGCATCCATCTGGCCACCAATTTTTGATGGGAGCAACTTCGTCTATTGGAAGGTAAGAACCACAACCTATCTTCAATATCTTGGCATAGAAGTTTGGGATATTGTGGAAACAGGATATACATTTCCATCAGCAACTCCTATAGATATGGCTGGTAAGAAGCAGTATGAAACAAATGCAAAGGTTTTCAATACTCTATTAGGTAGTATATCTCAATCAAAATTTGTCAAGGTTATGCAACTTAAAATTGCAAAAGAAATATGGGGCAAGATCGTTGTGAGCTATGAAGGAGATGAGCAGGTAAAACAAGCAAAACTACAAACTCTTAGAATTCAATCTGAAAGTCTCAGAATGCACAATGATGAAAGTGTGGCTAACTATTTCCTACGTACATATGAGATTGTAAATTGTATGAAAAACTTGGGTGAAGAAGTAAAAGAAGTTTTTTTGGTTGAAAAGGTTCTAAGATCTTTGTCTTCTAAGTTTGATTCAAAAGTTTCTTCCATAAAATAAAAACAAAATCTACAGAGTCTTACCATGTCTCAGCTGCACGGAATTCTAATTGCTTACGAAATGAGAAAGGGGGGACCATCAGACAGGAGAGAAACCGCATTCAAAGCCTCAGGAAAAGGAGATTACAATGAGTCAGGATATATGTTTGAAGAAGAAGAAGAATCAAACTTTGTTAAGAACCTTCAATGGGGAACTAGAAGATTCAGAGGTAAGCTGCCTTTCAAATGCTTTGCTTGCGGAAGAGTCGGTCACTATGCTGCAAAGTGTCCTCATAAAGATAAAGGTAAGGAACTAGTTAGATGGAACAGAAAATAGAATGTAAGTAAGAAGAGCTATTATACTCATGAAGATAATGATGGACTTTCAAATAGTGATGAAGATGAACAAGGAAATGATGATAGACTTTTGATGGCTTTTGAAGATGATGGCTTCTTGGATGCTATAAATGAAGAAGGTCTTTATGAAGAAATCTCTAAACTTAAAATTTGTTTAGAGGAAAAGAATATGATCATATATACTCTAACATTCCAACTTGCTGAAAGAGATAAACACAATGAAGAGTTAGAATGTGAAATTGTGGGACTTAGAAAAGAAATTGAGAAAACAAAAGCCCTTAATCTTAGATTTTCGAAAGGATTTGAAACTTTAGATGAGATTATCAAAGTGCAGCGTTCTCCTCTAATCAAGACAAGTCTCAGATATTTGGAAGAAGCGTCTCAAGCACATAAGAAAGAACATAATCCATCCACTTCCAAAAGTTATCTTGATGCAACAAGGAGAAGTGAACAGATTGACAATCGATAGCAAAGGCATAATGCAGATTACCAGGTAAATTAGGGACCATTTACTTCAAGAATGAAAAAATATTACCAAGTAAATCGGGGGCAATCTACTTCAAGGATGAACAGAAGCTTCAATCGAACATAGGTAAATCATTCTAGCTGAAGAATGGATGTCAATGGAAACTATAGTCATTTTGTTGGTAGGTTTGATAATCGCATGAATTTCTTCAATGTCCAATGTTTCTCTTGTCATAACTTTGTTCATAAAGCTGCTCAATGTGTTGCCTACAAGACCATCATGACTAGGGAAGCTCAAAAACAAAGAAGTATGACTGGGATCATGAAAAGGACCTACAATAAATTTTCTTCTCTTGAAAATGAAATAGAATGTTCTATTTCTAACAACTTCGGTCATGAAGATTCTGAATGCAGGAGTAGGTTTCGGCAAGCAACTCTAAACGATCCAACTTCATTGAATCCCAAAACATGGAAAAAGAAAGAACCGCAACCAGAAAGATGTGGGATAGCCTTATATGTGGAAGGACAGGAAAATCAATGGTACATTGACAGTGGATGCTCGAAACATATGACAGGTGATAAAGAAAAAACTTCAGTCATATACTGCCTTAGAAAGGGAAAAGGTCTCATTTGGAAATGAAACCCCTGCATTCAGAAAAAGGTAAAGGTTCTGCTTGTTTGAAAAAGAAGGTCAAAGCTGGAAATGTTATGTATGTTGATGGCTTAAAGCATAATCTATTGAGTGTCAGTCAAATGTGTGATCAAGGAACTGAGGTAATATTTCGATCAAATGGATGTATTGTTCGTGAGATTGACACAGGAAAAACAGTGATCAAAGGCATAAGAACTCCAAATAATTTATACATATTCAAAGAAGGAGAACAACAATTCTATCTAAGCAAGAATGATGAACACTGGCTATGGCACAGAATATTGGGGCATCTTAGCTTCTCTCAGATAAGGAAAGCATGCAAATATCAGGTGATTCATGATCTCCTTGAAATTATAATTCCAGACAATACAATATGAAAATCATGTTATTTTGGTAAACAAACCAGAGCTAATTTCCCTGAAATGGAAGGATCAGCTAGCAGGCCACTCGAACTTGTCCATACTGATGTATGTGGTCCAACTAGGAAAAGGTCACCACGAGGAGAAGAATACTTTATATTGTTTATTGACGACTTTTCCAGGATGTGTTGGATAGGACTTATGAGCATAAAGATGAAGCTTTCGAAAAGTTCAAATCATTCAAATCCTTGGTGGAAAACGAATCAGATCGCAGAATCAAATGCCTCAAGTCAGATCGAGGAGGGGAATTTACCTCAGATGAATTTTTTTATTTTTGTGAAGAACATGGAATAAGAAGGGAATTTTCTGCTACAAGGACTCCTAAAAAAAATGGAGTAGTGGAAAGGATGAACAGAATGGTTCAACAAATGGCTCGTGCTATGTTGGATGAATCTGGAACTCCCGTAACCTTCTGGGGTGAAGCCGCATTTGCTGCAATTACTATTCGTAACAAGACAAAAATCCGAGTAAACAACACTCAGACTCCTCATGAACTTTGGTATGGTAAGACTCCCACAGTAAAATACTTCAAAATTTTTGGAAGCAAATGCTACATTAAGAAGACTGATGAAAATCTTGGCAAGTTTGAACCTATTGCAGATGAAGGCATTCTACTTGGCTACTCTCCCCACAGCAAAGCATATAAGTGTTACAATAAAAGACTTGGAAAAATTGTTGAAAGTATTGATGTAGTGGTTGATGAAGAAGGAAAAAGTCCTAGGCAAGTAAAATATGAAAATATCGAAGATGATGAGGACTATCCTTCAACATCAAATCAGATTCATGACGAAGAAGAAACCCGTGAGGTACTAGAAGAACATATAAGGATAGAAGAAAAGACTCCATCTAGATACGTTCAGAAGAATCATCCAAAAACTCAAATTTTGGGACAGAAAGAGGCAGGTGTTCAAACAAGAAGAACCATTTCAGAAGCTTTAAGCTATCTAGCATTGCTCTCCTCCACGGAACCACAAAATGTAAAAGAAGCATGCAAAGATGAATGCTGGGTCATGGCCATGGAGGAAGAACTTGAATAGATTGAAAAGAATAACACTTTGGAATTGGTTCCTAGACCAAAAGATAAGAATGTCATAGGGACAAAATAGGTTTTCAAAAATAAGCTAAATGAAAATGGAGATGTGGTTAGAAACAAGGCAAGACTTGTTTGTAAAGGATAAGCACAACGAGAAGGGGTAGACTTTGAAGAAACTTTTGCACAAGTTGCAAGACTTGAGGCTATAAGAATGTTCCTTGCTCTCTCTAGCTTTCAGAAGTTCAAATTATTTCAAATGGACATGAAATCTGCCTTTCTGAATGGAGACTTGGATGAAGAAGTATATATTGAGCAACCAGATGGGTTTATGCTTGGAAATGATCCAAAACTTGGATGTAGACTCAAAAAGGCTCTCTATGGTCTCAAACAAGCTCCAAGAGCTTGGTATTATCGATTGGATAAGTACCTTCATCAACAAGGTTTTTCAAAAGGATCAACAGATAGCAATCTATATATAAAAATTGACAAGGATAAATTGCTAATACTTGTTGTGTATGTTGATAATATCATTTTTGGTAGCAATGAGAAAGACATGAGTCAAAACTTTGCCTTGGTGATGCAAAGAGAATTTGAAATGTCTCTACTTGGTGAGCTCACATATTTTCTTGGTTTATAAGTTCAACAAAACAAAGATGGTATTTTTCTATCACAAACCAAGTATCTCAAGCAGATCTTGAAGAAATATGGGATGGAGGATTCGAAACCAGTATGTACCCCTATGGTAACAGGATGCAGCCTCAGTACAAATGATGAATCAACAGCTGTACATCAACCAACCTATAGATCCATGGTTGGTAGTCTGCTCTATCTAGCGGGTACCCGACCAGACATTATGCATTCAGTAGGGATAGTTGGAAGGTTTCGGGCAAACCCATAGGAAACTCATCTTCAGGCCGTAAAGAGAATTTTCAAGTATCTTCAAGAGACTCAAAACTATGGTTTATGGTATCCTAGAGATACAGATCTCACACTTCATGCTTATACATATGCAGATTGGGCAGGAAGCGTGGATGACAGGAAAAGCACTAGTGGTGGTGCATTTTTCATGGGTCTTGGATTAGTATCTTGGTTCAGCAAGAAACAAAGTTCCATTGCATTATCTACAACTGAAGCAGAATATGTAGCTGTTGCATCTTGCTGCACACAACTCCTTTGGATGATGCAAGCATTGCAAGATCTTCAAATCACTTGTACTCCACCTATTTCCATTTTCTGTGATAATACAAGTGCAATCAATATTTCAAAGAATCCTGTCATGCATTCAAAGACAAAGCACATACCTATCAAGTATCAATTTCTCCGGGAACAAGTGCTTGAACAAAAGGTCAAGTTGGAGTATGTTTCATCTAAGGAACAAGTTGCTGATATACTCACCAAACCACTGCCCAGGGAGACATTTGAATACCTCAGACAGAAGATGGGGGTAGTTGATGCATCATCTTGCTATTGAATCTTGTCTTTTTTCAGAGATTAATGGTTGTACGCGAGTTTCAGGTGGGTAATTTGTGTATATACGAAGGTTTCTGTGGGTGCAGTCGCGTATATTCTGGTTGAAGAAAAGCAGTGGGCCCAGACTCAGGATGAAAAGAGTTTGTAATGGGTCTAATAGAGATCATCTGGCACAGGTTCAAGGGGAGCATATGTTCTTCTAATAATGCATTGTTGGCATTATCTTAGAAGATCTTGGCTCAATTTCACAGTTTTTTTGTTTCAGGTGGAACAGGTGCAGAGCGAGAACATGGTTGCTGGTCTGAATGATGATTGACAGATGCTGCTAATGATAGCTATTGTAGAAAATAATTGTTGGTCTGAATGATGATTGACAGATACTTGCTCTCTATGTCATGTATTTCTTTTCTTTTCTTATCAAGGTCATGTAACAACCTATCTTGGTTTCCCCACTATGCCTGGGATGAATGAAGTAATGTTTTTGTCTTTATCATGTGTAAATTCTTGGTCAATTCCCACTTGGTTGGGAGATGGATGTATGAGTCTTTTGTGGTAGGAAGGTCATTTATTGTGTATAAAGTCATGTTTCTCTTGTAGAACATCTTCTTGCAGATCTTGCCTATAGTCAGGGGGAGCTTGGACAGCACAGCAGAGCAGAAAATTCAGAACAAACTCAGGGGGAGCATAACCCTTTGTGCTTGATGTCAAAGGGGGAGAATGAATTTGAGCGACTTGGGGTTGCCATAAAGTCCAAAGGGGGAGATTGTTGGCATTATGACACAGGTTTGGCACTATGGTACATGTGTTGTCCTTGATGGCAACTCACTCAAATGTCAGATCAACAGTTCAGGTTATCAGAATGAAAGAAAATGAGGTATACGCAGGTTCGTCTTAGCAAAGTTGTGTATATACACAGGATCACCGATCAAAAGGCGTGTATACATATACACACACTTTCATGCAGAGAAAAGTGCGTACATGTGGGAAAGTTTATGTTTGGTCCATGGTATTTAGTCCGACATATTTGAACCTATGGTTTTGGTCCTTGGTATTTCATACAAAGTATTAAACCCTGGTATTGGGTCCCTAGTATTGGTTTTCAATGGTTTTGGACCATGGTTAAGAAAGGCTTAAGGCTATAAAAATGGAAGGATATTATTTGGCAAAGGTATCGATTCAAGCATTGAATATCTGAAGAAGAGCAAGATTGGGAACACTGTGATTGGTTATGGTGCATTGCTGAATCTGATCCAATAAGGAACCTGAGTGCTAAAAGATGGATAAGTTTTATTGATGAATCACGACCTTAAGACTTAAATGGTAGTATCATTGTATGGTTTTTGATCTGTTATATTTGGCGCATGATTAGGTCTCTAAATATGATAAACTGGGTATATTTGATGTCTGAAACTTGAAAAGAAAAAAATTGCCTTGTATAGATCTGTACGCATGTTCTGCACATCAAAGGCGCGTGTACACGTAGGTTCAGCAAAGCAATATAGCGTATATGCTGGTTAGCATAGATACAGCTGTGTATGTACGCAGGTTTCTGCATAGTGAAGTAGCGTACATTTCATGAAATTTGCTTTAGCTGCTTCTGTTTATTTCTGCTTCTATTACCTTTTTCTGGTTACGACATTCTGAGAAGTGTTTAGATGATTCTATATTGGGTTGTACAAAGGAGATTGAATGTTGTAGATATACCTGATGTATGATTGATGTTATTCATGGATCCAGTCTGAAAATTTATGAAATGTGGTCCCTGGAAGAAAAGAGAGGGTTGTAGCCTTCTAGAGGTAGCAGCCTGCGTACTAGTACCTCAGCTAGTAGAAGAGCTAAAGGGGGTTTTAGCTCCCTTCCATGTGAATTTGGAGAACGAGAGAAGGTTGTAGCCTTCTGCAGGTAGCAGCCTGCGTACTGGTATAAGATTGCACCAATACAGAAACATTGTAAAAAGAAGTTTCTAATTAAAAGAAGATAGAGACAAATTGCAGCAGGTAGTTTTTACCCACATTGGGTTTCCACCTTATATCTTGAGTTCTTGTGTGTGACTGTCTGCACTATTTTTCTGTTCCTAATTGATATATGGTTTTGACATGCAGATTTAAGATTAACATCTGAAGAATAATTAAATTACAAGTCTATGAGTTATACGTTGTTTTATTTAACCGAAGTTGCATATATACGCTGGTTTATCTAACTAAAGTAGCGTATACAAATCTGTATATGAATTGAAAAATAATTGACTTGATAATACTAATTCAACCCCCATCTCAGTATTATTTCCAACAACAAACTTACCTTCAGTTCAAGAATGACAACAACATAGGTTGCATGAGTAGACTCTAACTATAACAAATCAGTTATACCTAACTGAAAGGTTTGATGCTCCAGGAATCCAAGTTCGAATCTATAATGAAAGAGTGTGTTTTTGGCCATGTTATTCATGGAACACAAAGTTAGGGAACAACCACTATTTCAATTTCAGTTAAGAGAATTTCACGAACAAAGACCTTAGTGAGGGAGACAAATATTGGGTTTTGGTGTCAAACAACCTAAATTACATAGTACAAGACACTGTACTAAAATAAAAAACCATAAAGAGGCCTAACTGAGACCTTTTTTGCTTGAAGTGAGTGTTGGAATCAATGCATCAAGGTTTCTCCTTGCTTGGGAAACCTCAGATAGATTAAAAATTATCATAATAGAAGCAAAAAGAATAAATAAATTAAGTAAAAAAGAATACAATTAACACCCACTCTACAAAGAGCATAGTGTAATAATTCATGGAGTAAAAGGAGTTAAATAAACTTATTGTTATTAGATGGGTTACAGGGGGAAAACATTGGTGTGGGCATGCTCCTAAAATTTCAAACAATAATAGCCTGCATCAGATGATGTCCTTACAGAAGTGATTAACATCATCATCTTACTAGTAAGGAAAATTAGGGAGACTTTGGTAATGAAGCTATGAATAACGACAAGAGTAAACATCAGTTGTAAGAAATAAGTAGGGTTCACAATCATATGAAATTTAAATACCATAAAAGGAAAAATAAATTAGGG
>APFE030402039.1:0-10970 GCA_000404065.3 Pinus taeda
TGCAATAAATTGCTTCTAAAATAATCAAGTTCCTAAATTCTAAAGATAGCTATCATCTTGAAGAATTAGGTATACATGATAGGACAACAACTATCCTAGAAGTAAAGAAGATCATCACCAAGAAAAAACTTATCCTTCAGTTGGAGGAAAAGTGCAGCAATGTGAATACCATAGTTCAACAATTTTTCAGCAGGTTAGAACCATTGACCAACAGCGGTTTTCCCTCTATGCTTGTGATAAATGACAAATTAATGCCTATTGAAGATTATGTTCGAAAGCTTACAGAGGTCGGCACCAATGCAGCTTCAGTTTCAAACATAAGAGGTGCAACAACACCAAGGGTTGTGTTGAATGCACTCAAGGACACCTTCTTCATCTTGAATGAAGTCGGACATATATTTTTAATAAAACCCACTTTTACTAAATATACAGAGATGGATGAAGTTTATAGAAGGGTAATTAAGTTATCTATCCCAGATAAGAAACTCTGGGAAGAGTTCACTGATTTACATGACTAACAGGATGATCAAACAACATTCAATATTTCTAGGAATAGTCATCACAGGTTGAATAGTTTTTAGTTTTTCCAGCAATAATCATCAACAACTCAGCACCAAAATAGTGACAGATCGACTAGCAGTTTATATTCCTGATTTTGTATTTATCTGTTTTTGTAAAATACTTTAAGATATTTTCTCAGTTCTAAGATTGTATAAATAGCTCTCTTTCACGAGTTATTAAGGGTTGCACCCTTGAAGAAGCATTTCTAAACATTAAATTTACTTGGATTTTCTTAATCATTAATACAAAAGCAGAGGATTCTGAATTCTGATTCATACAGTTTCATTTTTCCTGTAAGTTTTCCCAGTTTTATTCATAGTGTTTTCCTCATATTCTTATTTTTTACAGAGATAACTAGGTAGGACTAATTGAGTTTCAATCTATTCCTATAAGCTTCTGAAGTGTTCATATATAAAGAGAATGAATTATATAAACTGTTTGTTTAATTAATTCCCTCTAAATCAAAAAATCATCAGCATATTTTGTAAGCTTAAGCATATTTTGTTAAACCTTTTGAACATAGTTTAAATGTTTTCTTACTTATGATTATTTAATTTTCAATTTGAAGACTGTGATAGTCATATCGTCTCTCTATTTATACTCACCACCATACAAGTTATATCACTGTGTAAATTTTAATAGCATCCCACTGCTTATATATTAATACTATTCAAAAGGTTAGACATCACTGTTTTAAATTTGTTTCATACAGTGGTCCTCCAAATTAAAACAAAACCCCCAAAAAAAACATCTTAAATGCCCTAGCATGATAGTTGTCCATTATCATCTTAGAGATACAACATGATTTTCCATCGATTCCACTTCCTTAAGGTCACATAGGAGGTCGAATCTGATCATAGTAGCCTCTCATCTCATGTTTACCCTGGTTGGAATGGTTACTTGGGTGGATGTGAGAGGAGGGTGTTACAACAATATCTTTCAACATATTCTTCTAGAAGTAAGAATTTCATCTTTTAATATAAAGCTCAAGTTTGAACTAATATTTCAATTGAATATTTGAGAGAAATGATATCTTCACTCTCAACTAAGAGAAGATAAATTAGTACATCCTTGCATTATGGTTATTTCCATTAATAAGACTAGAATAGATTTTTGTTACACACATTTTTTTGCTTTTTTGTTCTATGCTTTAGTCATGTTCTTTTATAACATTTCAATGAACACACATGTTTACTTCTAAATGATATAAGAGTTTTATTTTTCAATATTTAAATACAAGATTTCCACATTGATCATTGTAAAATAAAAATATTATGTTAATGCATTTACACATGACATTATTTTATACCATATATATAATTGAGAATATTTGATGCTTTAAAGATGTTGAATCTATGATTTTAATTCTAAAACTTATAAATTCTTTCATAAGGAAAAACTTCCTATAATTTTTAGTATTTTTTGTTGGCTACTTAGATTCTTTCTCATTTATTATTTTTTTATATCATTTGCTCAAACTATAAATAGGTCTTCTAATTCGCACCTATATAAGAAAGCTATTTTCCTTGTTATAAGATTTGTATGTGCTTTATGTATCTTTCCTTGTTATAACTAAGATTTGTATGTGATTTATGTATCACGTATTTAAAATTATAGATATTGCTTTTAACTCACCTATTTACAACTAAAATTTGTATAAAAAATATCTTTTTTCTTTTATAGAAGAATATTATTTTTCTTTAAAATGCTTGTTAAACGTCTTCACCCTTATGAAATACATTACTTCTAAACTCTTTTTTTCCCTTACAAATTCTTTTTTTTTATGAGTTACTTTCTTATGTAACTTTAACCCAATATATTATTTTTCTTTAAATAATTTGTTAAACTTATTCACTCTCATGAAATACATTATTTTTATTGGACAGTTGGCATTCTCTGGATGGCCAATGACTTAGTGAAGGCATCTGCAAGTGTGTTGGCATTGATGTCAACAACCATTATGGGGAGATGTGTTGGCTAGTTGGCATTGCCTAACTATTGGCAGAGTAGTGCCTAACTGTTGGAAGGAGCATTGCCTAACTGTTGGCAGGAGTGGTTGCATTGATGTCAACCAGACTAGCTTGGATGCTTTTCGTAGAAGATGTTGGGAGTGATGGCCGAGGAGGAATCTCATGACAGATGCAGGCTTAATGAATAAAATCATCACAGTAGCAGGCTTATTAGAGAAGCCATCAAACGATGATTACAGTGATGGACAAGATGGAAGTCCATGGTAGCTGCAAGCTTCATGTAGAGGATCACCTTGGTGGTTGTGATTTCAGTTGTCCGTAGAATCAAGGAGTAGAAGAATGGAAAAGAGTTTGGAGGCATATTAGAGGTATAACATGGGCTCAAAACTATATCAGACCCTCTCCATTGGAAATTTCTATGGAAGAGATTTCCAATGATATGCGGAAGTCCATAAATGGATTCGTGGTTCAAAAGTTATGGCTTGTCGATGATCAGGGACTTGAAGTCCTAAGAAGGATGGAATATCAAAGGTCCAGCATATCGGATATCGGAAGGTCGAAGGTCATCATATTGGTGCATCAGCGATCAAAGGGCATCATATCAACGCATCAGAGATCGGAGGTCAGTATATTAGTGCATTGGCAATCAGAGGTTAGTTATCGGTCCATCAGGATATCGGTGATCGAAGGTCCAAAGTTATCGGTGATCACAACATCAATGCATCAACCATTTCGGCGATCGCAACATCATAGCATAAGCCATATCAGTGATCACATATCGAAGGTCAAGCATACCAGCGCATCACAACATCAAAGCATCAAGCATATTGCTGCAGTGCATATCGAAGGTCTAGAGACATCAGATATCGACGGTTGCAACATCGGAGCTTAGAGGAGATCATCACATTAGAGCATTAGGCATATCGGTGATCAAAGAATCGAAACTTCTGAATGTGAGAACCTATTAAAATTTTTGACATGGGTAAAGTGTCGATAGTGTTAAAAACCGTTGGGAACGCCAATAAAGGATTAACAAAGGATTTAATCACAAAACCAAAGGTGGGTGAGCCATTTTATCTCTCCTCTAGTAGGACACATTGAACTAAAATCTACAGAATTGATTATTTGAGCAATTACACCAATTAACTAAATTTGCACATGTGTGGGTGAAAACAGAAAATTAAGTGATGTTTATGCCTTAATCATCAAACTTAAAGAACCGAAAGTGAAGAATTAAGAGCAACAATTAAAGATGCAAACAACATTAAAAATTTGTGATGGATTTCGTCCCTCCTAGACTACATCTCTGAGTCCGCTTCGAATGTGTGACCATTTTATTAGGAATGCTTCAAAGAGTTTCTTTACATGAGATTTTGCAAATTGATATGTGCTCGCAGGCACTGTTGGTTACTGTAGAAAGAAATCCTTTTGTCGCAACTTTCCAATGCTTGTCTTTGTTCCTCAAAAGGCCCAAGGATGGCTAAGAAATGCTCAAAAGAGCATCTGGAGGGACTCTAAAGCTCCATTCAACTCCTGTCGCTTGAAACTGAAGCGCAACTTCTACCCTGGATTTGGTTGCCTCCTTCCTGAAAGGTTTCGCCTCCGACTTTGAAAAGGCTTTGATAGGATTTGGAATGCTTCTCTCCTTCTCCTTAACAAGGCCAGATTACCATGACCTATCTACAAGGTTGTCATTTCCTTCCCCCTCCATGCTTCTTCACTCGATGCATTTATAAGGCGGAACTAGGCTAAGTTTAGGAATTTGTTTTAACAAATTATATGGTGGCCAAATGAAATGGCTCGATGTTTTAATACATAATCAATAGTGTTATGAAACTATATAACAAATTCTTTTATGGCGCATAATGGATTGTATTTTAAAACTAACTCCTATAGTTTCATTAGAAAAATAGTGCCATTACCAAATGAGGTCTTGACTTATATGTTTTAAACAAACATAAAACTTTAATGTTATACCCAAGATCTTGAAATATTCATGCATTCCATGGTTGGAATATAGTTTTAAACCCTACACATGTCTATCCAAATGTGGTGCATAACCAAAGTTTATAAGCCTTAAACCATAACTCCAACGATTTTGGAATTAACTTTGTGGCTTGAACCTATCAAGATGTGACATGGTAGTTTCTGATGGTTAGGCTAGCTATGGTCCAGTGTCTAGTGATCAACAAAACACATATGTTGCTCGGTTGGCATACCTGCTCCCTGGTGGCTTAACACATTTCATCTACGGATAACAAAACATTTACGCAGTGGTGAGTTGGCATACCTTTGATGTACACACTACAATGTGTTCATGACACCTCCAAAAGTTCACAACAAAATGTTGAATGAGTGGTACTGAACCGACACTCCTCCTCCAATGGCTCGTTGGCATCCAACTACGCCAGTGTGCCTTCCACCTCTACGTATACTCTACTAGTTGTGTATCTATGTTGTCCATTGAAGTCTGACGGTGGTGAGTTAAACCTAATCCTCAGTGTTGAGGAACTGTGCACACTCATGGACAATCCATTGTGGACATCCGCAGTAGGTGGTGATGTGAACCTGTTGCAGGCCCGAGCTGTGCACTGACATGATGTCGTCTTGGCACACCAATCCGTTTGGATGTGAATACAACCATCTAGTTACCACCTCCACCATATATGAACCTATTTAATATTTTTGCACCATCATTATATGCTATAGTATATATATCTGCTCCAACTTTAATAACCATGGGTTGATAACATAAGGTTTTATACCATAGTTCCGCCAATCACAATGCGCCCAACATAAGTTTAAATACCTTAGGTTATATACCATAGTTCCTAACCATAAGGTTATGAACAATACATTGCGCTATTATAACATAAAGTTTTGTCATATGGTTTTAGGCCATATGTTAATAACTTTTGTGCTTACCTTGGTCCTAGGTTTAGAGCCTCGAGTCTAATAAACATTTTTGCACCAAATTTATGTGCCATATTAATGTATCCATGACTTCCAATATGAAAGAAAACCCATAATCTCACCATTCAATTTGGAGATATGCATCGAAGATGAATTATGAACCAAATCTCATAAATCTCACTATCGCTAGAGATGTGCACTAAGAGTTTGACTTGATGCCACATGTTGATCTGCATAAATGCCACATGGCCAGTAAGGCCCCTTCGGTACCTAAACTTTGACGAACGTTTTATCCATCACCTGGAGGCCAAATGCAAATCCGAAGATACCACTGGAATCAGTGTGTCGAGATATTCGACCTAACGCTGCTTTTGAAAGCAACTGAACTCCTGCAAAAGCCAAGAATATTTTTTCTACCTAGGACCATCTTGGTCGTCAGACATAAAACAAACTTCAACTTAAATTACAAGATCCATTTTGGATCACACCTACCAACAAAAAAACTTTTATACCTCCAAAAGTTTTATTACAAATTACAAACATGCATCATAATAAAAAGAAATCATTTGAATCCTAGTTACAAACTTGAGGAGATGACTATTTAAAAACACACATTTATACATATGGCATACAATCTACCAAATTCCAAGTAGGAGACCTTTATGGAGACTTACGTTCCTCTGCTCCAATTTCTTTTGTTGTCTCTTGCTCTTCTCGTGCTGGTTTTGTCTCACGGGGCAGCATCGGACATGCTCTTTTTGAGTGTCCTCTCAACTTACATTTAGTACAAACTCTTTCTCCGGCAATTGTACTAGTTGTCTTTTTGCCAGATTTTCCCGAACTCTATCTTGATGATGTGGAATCCTTGTCTAACTGAAGTAAAGTCTCCCGGGACGCTTCTCATGTTTCGGGCTTTCTTGCACAGATATCAGTTGGAGCCTTCCTTGGCCATGCTTCCTGAGGCCTTTTCCCTGTTGATATCCCATCTTGTTCATCAGTGACATACCCATTCCTCTGGTATATCTTTCAAATGCTCCAATCTCCTGATTGATGGAAATCTTGTCCTTCTCTGAATCATTTCTTGGTGATGTTGGAGTATAAGGAGGGTCCTCAGAAGATGAGGAAAAGGTTCTGATAACTTCTTCTACCGACTATGATATTGGAGTCATTGACAGAGATGAATTGTCTTCATATTTCTGATGAAGAGGCGAGACTTCATTTTTCCCTTTAGTAGATGAACTTTGAACTGATGGATTACTTCTCCTTCGACTCTTTTGCGAAGATTCAATTTTTTCATGTAATATTTTCTTATCCTCTTGAAAATATTGCACCAATGTAGTGTTCTCCTGTTGAAACTGTTGATTGAACTCTTCAAGTTCTTTCAACTGGAGTTGCCTAGAATTTTTACCCATTTCTGCACTGGATGAGAATCTGCTTTCTCTTTCCAATCTCGGGATTGGCCTCTTCAAGTTTCCTTCTCCACATTACGACTTGGATCTAGTCAATATTTGAAAATATACTATTTAACCATGATCAACCTCGCTCTAATACAAAAATATGATCTGAAATCTACAAGATTTATTATTTGAGAAATTGCACCAATTAACTAAAGTTGCACATGTGTGGGTGAAAATGGAAAATTAAGTGATGCTTATGCCTCAATCATCAAACTTTATTTATCAAAAGTGAAGAATTAACAACATCAATTAAATATTCAAACAACAACAAACATTGGTGATGGAATTCGTCCCTTCTGGACTACGTCTCCGCTTCGAATGTGCGACCATTTCATTAGGAATTCTTCAAAGAGTTTCTTTACATGAGATTTCACCAACTGATATGTGCTCACAGGCACTACTGGTTACTGTATAAAGAAATTCTTTTGTTGCAGCTTTCCAACACCTATATATTTTCCTAAAAAGGCCCAAGGATGACCAAGAAACGCTCAAAAGAGCATCTAGAGGCATATACCAAAACTCTAATTCTGAAGCTCCATTCAACTCCTATCACTTCAAACTGAAGCGAAACTTCCTCCCTAGATTTGGTTGCCTCCTTCCTGAAAGTTTTCGCCTCTGAGTTTGAAAAATATTTTATAGGATTTGGAATGCCTCTCTCCTTCTCCTTGACAAGGTTGGATTACCAACACCTCTCTACAAAGCTTTCATTTCCTTCCACCCTCCATTCTTCTTCACTCGATGCATTTATAAGGTGGAACTAGGCTAAGTTTAGGAATTTTTTTTAACAAATTATATGGTGGCCAAATGAAATGGCTCAATGTTTTAATACATAATCAATATATTTTGAAAACTATATAACAAATTATTTTATGGCACATAGTGGATTGACTTTTAAAACTAACTCCTATAGTTTCATTGGCCAAATATGCCATTACCAAATGAGGTATCGACTTCTATTTTTTTAAACAACCATTAAAATTTAATGTTATACCTAGGTGCTTGAAATATTCATGCATTTCATGGTTGGCATATAGTTTTAAACCCCACACATGTCTATCCAAATGTGGAGCATAACCAAAGTTTATAAGCCTTAAACCATAACTCCAGTAGTTTCGACATTAACTTTGTAGCTTGAACATGTCGACATGTGACATGGTAGTTTACAATGATTAGGCTAGCTGTGGGCCAGTGTCTGGTGGTCAACATAACACATCCGCTACTCGATTGGCATACTTGTTCCCCAGTGGCTTAACACATTTCATCGACGGTTAACACAATAGTTGCACGGTGGTGAGTTGGCATACCTCTGACGTACACATTGCAATGTGTTCATGCCACCTCCGAATGTTTGCAATAGAACATTGACTGAGCAGTACTGAACTGACACTCCTCCTCCGACAGCTCGTTGGCATCCAACTATGGCACTTTACATTCTACCTCTACGTACACTCTGTTGGTTGTGTATCCATGATGTCCACCGAAGTTCGATGGTGGCGCGTTATACCTACTCTTTGGTGGTGAGGCAACCATGAAAACTCGTGGTCAATCCATTTTGGACATCCACAGAAGGTGGTGATGTGAACCCATTATAGGCCCAAGCTGTGCATTGACGTGCTGCCTTCGTGGCACACCAATTCCTGGCAGTCCCGTTTGGCGGTGAATACGGCCATGTGGTTGCCACCTCCGCCACATAAGAACCTGTTTAATAATTATGCACCATCATTATATACTATAGTATATATATATGCTCCAACTTTAATAACCATGGGTTGATAATATAAGGTTTTATACCACAGTTTTGCCAATCACAATGTGCCCATCATAGGTTTAAATACCTTACGTTATATGCCATAGTTCCTAACCATAAGGTTATGAACCATACATTGCGCCATTATAACATAAAGTTTTGTCATATGCTTTTATACCATAGGTTAATAAATTTTGCGCTTACCTTGGTCCTAGGTTTAGAGCCTTAGATCTAATAAACATTTTTGCACCCAATTTATGTGCCATATTAATGTATCCATGACTTCCAATATGAAACAAAACCCATAATCTCACCATTCAATTTATAGATATGCACCAGAGATGAATTATGAACCAAATCTCAGAAATATCATTGTCACTGGAGATGTGTAGTGAGAGTTTGACTTGATGCCACATCTCGATCTGTAGAAATGCCACATGGCCAGCAAGGCCCCTTCGGTACCTAAACTTTGACGGACATTTTCTCCATCACCCGGAGGCCAAATGCAAATCCAAAGATACCATTAGAATCAGTGTGTCAAGCTCTTCGACCTAACGTTGCTTTTGAAAGCAACTAAGATGGTGAATTCCTTTAAAAGCCGAGAATAGTTTTTCTACCTAGGACCATCTTGGTCATCAGACGTAAAACAAACTTCAACTTAAATTACAAGATCCATTTTGGATCACACATGGCTACATATGATTAGTTCTAATAAAGCTATAGTAGCATCTGACGTCAGCATGATGTGGCAGTACGGAAGGGCATGTAGCAGGTAGTTTTGGTGTTTTGAGGGGGCCTAAGGGGATAAATTTGGGTGACATGTGTCACCACTCATAAGGTTCCAAATGGAGTGATGACGTCAAATCAAAGATCGCATATCGGGGGTTGAGGATGTCAGAACTTTGTAACACTTGATACTTGAAAAAGTTCTGATAAGGGGGCTCCAATATTGGGCTAGCGCATGGTTAAGAAGAACTTAAATAACAAAGGGTGTTAAGCACTTAAAAAAGGAAAATAGCCCCCGAAAAGATAAAAAACGCTCTAGCGCCTAAGGGCTAAGTGGCAGGTCACGACCCTCAATCTTATGGTGAGAAATGCGTGAAGGGCTAAGAATAAGGAGCTCATAATATCAGAGGTCAGCAATCTAAAGATTAGAATACTGCACCACTATGAAGATTGTGATATGGAATTTCTCGGATAATGAAGTATAGGGTATTAAAGAGCATATGGATCGGTAGTTGTAGAGTTGAATGCAACAACAAAGGAATTTGTATCAAGATTAATAGAAACTATCAAATATCATTGGGTCAAGGCAGCAAGAATCACGATCTTCGGGAAAGAGTGTTGGGTTTGCTTTGAGGTGAGACAAGTTATCTTTGTGTTTTTATGCACGTCTCAGTGAGTTAAGTGATGAATGGGTTGACTACCATAGAACCAATGCAGATCAGTAGAGTTGGTTCATGGAATCATATGGATCAGAAGACAAATCTAAGATAAGGCAACGAATACAATGATCCACAGATAAGCCATGTCGAAGTATTGTGAAACCATGAATAAGCATGGAGAGCCTTAATGATAGTAAAGTTATTCACAGAGAGGACTGTGCCTGATTGGAGTGTGTAGGTGGACTGAGAATTAATTCTCAGTATGGAGAAAATAGTCAAGTGACCAGTTTCTTGTTTAATGTAATGGTAGAGACCAAGTCAGACACAACATCAGAATGAAGAGCCATGTCGAGGTACACTCGCATAGTGTGAATACAGGACTCAGTGGCAGCATCGATCAGGGGGCAGCAGAGGAACAAAACCTAGGAGCTCAATTGAAAAAAGTGGGGGAAAGAAGCATAGTTGCAAGTGATCTAAGTGGAAAATCTCTATGTGAGTGCACTATTGTGAAAGGTTGAGTAAGAGCATGTTCTACAGAGAGAGACTGAGAGTGCTTATGTAGAGGTAAGAGACCTCGAGAGCAAAGCTGCTATGTGAAAGGTGAAAAATTCCTTTGCACTGTGTGAAAGGCAGAAGTTGCATGTGCATTGTTGTGAGAAAGGTTGTAGTTGCCTATGCTATGTGAGCAAGGTCATAGTTTCCTGTATTGTGTGAGAAAGGCCAAAGTCACCTATGCTGTGTAAGAAAGATTGAAAGTTCTTATGCTACGAGAAAGGATGAAGGTGCCTGTGTAGAGAAAGAAGGTCGAGAGCTAAGTGACTGTTGATGAAGAGAAGAGAATAGAGTTGTGTGGACTGTGATGAGTGATTGACATCTAGCATATCAGTGGGTTGTTGTGGAGTATGCAGAGTGAACAGAGAACAAAGTTGAGATCAGG
>APFE030402039.1:17258-29611 GCA_000404065.3 Pinus taeda
GGAAGAACTTATCTGCTGAAGATTCCACATGGGAGGATGAAAATTTTATACAGAAGCATCCAAAACTACTCAAGCGTTGAGGACAACACTTTTTTGAAGGAGAGGGGCATGTTGGGTCTCTATAATACTAGTGATTACCCCATTACTATTGTAGCTGTACCCCTTATTAATATTGTTGTGCCACTATTGTCCCCATATTATTATTACTGTGCCCCATAGAATCCCTCTATTGTTATTTTTGTGGCTTTATATTATTATTGTTAGGTCGGCTGGGTTATATTGTGACTCCTTAGACTCCTATATATAGAAAGGAGTTTTTATCATTTGAATCATCCAAGAATTATTCATTTAGGTAATGTAAAGGAGGTTGCCCCCTCGAAGAGGTTGAATTCTAAGGCGTTGATCTATATTTTCTATCTTTTCTTGAGCTGGTTTCATAACAGGAGATCAGTGGTTGCAACATCAGATTTTAGAGGATATCAGCACATCGAAGCATCAGGCATATCGATGATCAAAGAATCAAAAATTTTGAACGTGAGAACCTTTTAAAAGTTGCGACATGGGTAAAGCGTCAATAATGTTAGAAACTATTGGGAACACCTATAAAGGATTAAAAATGAATTTCATTGCAAAACCAAAGGTGGACAATCCCTTTTCTCTCTCCTTTAGCAGGACATGTTACACTGAATTTTGTCACCCTGACTATCTGCAGTATGTGGCCTCATCAATAGCCACATTGTCCTCTTTGTCAAGCCCCATACCTCTGCTCTTCATGTCAAAACCTCAAAGAGAGAGAAAGTCACTTAAAAACATGTTTATCTCTGGGTACGCAGATCCTCTCTACCTTTCCTGCGTGTACGCACTCCATATACATTAGACCTGCGTAGTAATACGCTCTGTATACTAAAGCTAGGGTGCGTACCCCTGTAAAAGTCAAAAGGCGCAAGTTTCATCTTTAAAAAAGTTACTTGTGGTCACTTCTAGAGCCTTCTAGAAGAGTTCTTGACGTGTATTGAGCGCCTCCAGATGGTTCATGCACCCCTATGATAGAGGAGCTTATCCCATCAAGAGAGGAGCTACCCCATCCAAAAGAGGGAGTATCCCATTGATGTTGGAACTGAATAACCTCTTCTTAAATACTATAAATACAAGCATTGGGGGGCCAAAGGAGGGAGAGGTTGAAAGCTGAACATTCTATAGGGTAAATGCTGCTGGAATTAAGACTTCCATTTGTTGACTTGTGAGGAGAGATCACCATCCTTCCTTGTTGCCATAGTGGGAGTGGGTGAGCTTGTCAAAGTAGAGGAAATCACTTGCTGGACCCTGGGAGGAGCTTGCACAACACCAAGGCTCAGGTTGTAATGGTTCCTTTGATTATTTAATACAAATAAGTCCATTCTTCTTAATGATTTGTTAATGAATTATTTCATGCATTCCTTGGTCAGTATGATAGGTATATTTTGTTTTATAATGAATATTCAGATGCTATGTAATTGTTTGCCTTGTTAGTGAATGCAGGTCTGAAGGTGAAGGAGGAGCTCATCCGGATCAACAAGACTGGACTGCTACAACAAGCATTGGACTTAAGGTAAGATCGAGAACATTTGATTTCTTGTAAAATGATGTGTATCTAGAGAAGGATAGCTCTTATTTGGTTTGTTTATCATTAGAGAGTCTTAGACTCCTAGGAAGGTTAGATTTGTCCGCAAGTATAACTCATTCCGCGTGACAGGACACATGGCTGCATATGATTGGTTATGATAAAGATACAGTGGCATTTGATGTCAGCATGACGTGGCGGTATGGAAGGACACGTGGTAGGAATTTTTGGTGTTTTGAGGGGGCCTATGGGGACAAATATAGGTGACATGTGTCACCACTCATGAGGTGCCACGTGGAGCGACGATTTCATATCGGGGGTTGAGGATGTCGACACTTTGTAACACTTGATACTTGAAAAAGTTCTGATAAGGGGGCTCTGATATTGGTTTGGTGCAAGGTCAAGAAGAACTTAAAGAATCAAGGGCGTTAAGCACTTAACAAAGGAAAAATATCCCCCAACATGATAAAAAAGCTCTAGCACCTCAAGGCTAAGTGGCAGGTCACGACCCTCAGTCATATGATGATAAATGCATGAAGGGCTAAGTGGAAGGAGCTCATCATATTGGAGGTTGGAAATTGAAAGATTAGAATATTTCACCACTGTGAAGATTGTGATATGGAATCACATCGATAAGGAAGTACAAGGCTTTAAAAGAGATTATGGGTCGGAATTTGCAAAGTTGAATGTAGTAACAGAGGAGTTGGTCTCAGGATTAATGGCGATTGTCAAAGATCGTTAGGTCAAGGCAACAAGGACCATGGTCTTTGGGAAAGAGTGTTGGGTCTTCCTTGAGGTGAGACAAGCTATCTCTGTGCTCTGATGCACATCTCTGTGATTTAAGTGGATGAATGGGTCAGCTACCATAGAACGAATGTAGATTGGTTGAGTTGGTTCATGGAGTCATATGGAATCAACATAAAACTCTGAGACAAGGCAACGAGGAAAATGATCCACAGAGAAGCCATGTCTAAGTACTATGAAACCATGAATAAGCATGGAGAGCCTCAATGATAAGACAATTTTTCACGGAGAGGATTGTGCCTGGTTGGAGTGTGCAGGTGGAATGAAAATTAATTCCCAGTATGGACAAAATAGTCAAGTGACCATTCTCTTGTTTAATGCAGTGGTAGAGACCAAGTCAGGTTTTATAGCTCCAAATATCACCCTTGGTATTTGTGATGCTTGGTTTATGGCCTAGGGCAACCCCTCCTTCCAGACTTGGTCCAAATATTTTAAAAAATAGTGTTTTACTCCTTGTACGCTACCTTTCCCTATGATAAAAGCGTGTACACGCGGGTTAGTCAATACCCAACCCACGTATATGTGTTAAAACACTTAAAAATAAATAAATTTCCTTAACTATGGGTGGAGTTCACGGGTTTTACCTGTTGATTACCTCCTAGTGCCCGTGGACCAATTGTTTCCCAACTAAAAAACTAATTGGGAGAAGTATAAAAAGACTTCTATGGGAAGGCCTTAAGGAGGAGAGAAGAGATAAAATTACTATACTAAGTGTGGATTACTAAAGAAGGTATGTTTTTGATGATTATTTCAGTGTCTTTTCATTAGAACTTACAAGCCTTTTTGCATCATGAACTCGGAAAACGATAAAGAATTGTAATAAAACATGTGAGATTAATATGCAAGATGAAAACGTTGACAATTGTCATTTCCTTATGCAGGAAGGAGAAAAAACGAGAATTTGTCGTTCCAAAGGAAAAGACAAGGATGGTTTAACGTTGTCCCTTCGACAGGAGACCGCATGCAAACAAGATCAAAGCGAATCAGCCCGGGAAAGGAAGTGGAGATATCATCTCGGCGCAGGAAAGGAAAGAAGTGACTGAAGACTAACGGTTCGGCGAATCCCTCAGGATCCTTGATCTTGAGGGATCGTTGTTTTATCTATTTCTGCACTTATATATCTCCATCGTCACCCTTATAAAAGGGGCAACACTGTTAGCTCAGGAGGGAGTTAGATGTTGTTATGCTTTTATGTAATTTCTTTTAAGATCAAAATTGTGATCGTCGAATCTCGTTAAGAATTTCTCTACTGTAATTTTACTTTATGCATTAATACAAACTTGGTTACTCTTTCATCTTTGAGGCTGGAATAACTTCAAGTGGTGTACCCCTGGAGGCTAAGGGCCCAACCCTGGAGGACACTTGTTCTTGTACCATTATGCTTGGTTTTTGCGTGGTTTGCTTATCGACGTGATTTGGTAGTCTGATGTGTTTTATAAGTTTACATCACATGCTCTGTTATGTTTTGAGGTTTCTGAAGACAGAACTATTGTATTGACTCTGCATCATATTACTGCTCTTTTAGGTGTTGATATAATATTGCTAGTCTTTACAGGATACTGTTGTTGTTCCATTACAGAGCCCTTGTGCGGTGCACTTGTTCATTAACATTACTGAATTCATCTTGGAAGTTATGATCTTTGCGATTGTTGGATTTATGAGTAATGTTGTTCTTTCTAACTGAGGTGATAACTGGATGAGACTCCTATTTAAGTGTGTTGTGTGTATGCATGGTTTCCAAGCGTTGTTCCATAATTTATCAGTAATCAATGTTGTTCCATTTGTGTGTGTTATTAAATCCATCCTTAAAGAGTGAAGGATTGTCGTTTGATTCCTGTAGATTACGATTGATGCATTTGATTTGATAGACTAAGATGTTACGGCTCGTTAGACTTAGTTGTTGTTCTATTTCTTAATTTTTGTTCTATTTCCAATTTGTTGTTCTATTTATGATTTGTTGTTCCATTTTAGGTTTGTTGTTCCATTTCAGGTTTGTTGTTCCATTTCATTGTTGTTTGATTTCTTAATTGTTGTTCCATCTCTTATCTGTCGTTCCATTTCTTGTTATTGGTGTGAAGAACGATCTCAGGCTGTAGTGAGCATTGACATCTACTTTCCGGCTCCCAGACCCACGATTTGTTCTCTGATTTCCTTTTCCATCAGTTTCCAAAGGGATGGGTTATTGCTACTGAACCCTTGACTGATAAATTGCTTAGTCTTTTGATTGTGTGATTTAATCTTTTGAAGTAGTTAAGCTGTAAACAAGCATCTGTTTATTCTTGTATTTTCAAACACTGTGCTACTAGCATTACTCTGGCATATGATAGCCTCAGATTGAGACACTCTTTAAATAACAAAATGTTCCCAGATTGACATATTAATGTGAGGTAACTAGAGGTGAAAGAGACCCTTTTTATAGCTCCACATTTTGGCGTCGTTGCCAGGGAAAGAGTGTAGCCATTTGTTCTTTTTCTCAGAGTAGTGTACGAACCTGCTACTGGGAAGAATTGGATTTTGAAAATGGAAGGTAAGAACCTACGTGTGGAGCATGTAAAAGCCCTGCTCCTTTGCCCGCTTTCCTGCAGATTTGCTGCTATTTGTTTAAGTAGGATTTAGTAGTTAATTTGAGTGCTTGACTAAGTAGAAAAAGCCAGAAAAAAATTCCAAACCTCTACCCAAGCTAGAAAAAGCTAAGGGGTCGGTGACCCTTGGCCGATCAAACTTCATAGACGAAATCTACAAGAAAGCAGAATCTCAGCCCTCAATAGGACCCAGGAAAGTTATTTCTAAACAGCCTACTAGTTCCCTTCAAGCCATAGGTTCACCATCTGTAGCCTTTGCTGAAGTGCATAGTCAAACTGACGAGCAGGACTTTCAAGAAATTGAAAATTCTACTCCAGAACTATTGGAATTTCAGTAATCTTTGTGAAGGAGGAGGAGAGACAAGGGAAACCGAGGAACCGAGATCTCCTCTTAAGACAACTCAGCCATTGAACAGCCCAGACAAAGGAAGTGCTGCAAAAATCATCTTTGAAGAAACTTAATCTCCTCAGACAATAGGAACTCTCATTATCCTAGATAGAGGAAGTGCTATTAAAACTATTCCTGTTAAAGCCATTCCCTCTCAACTTAGGAATACCCTCCTATATATCCCAAAAGGTTATTGGCATATATTCAACCCAATGGCTCAAAACCAGCCAAACACCCAAACCTCTACATTAAAATACCCCATAGTGGATTCTACAGCAAATGCGCCTATGAAATCAATCCCTCTTCAACATATCCCTACATTCCATGGTCTTACGTCAAAAGACCCGGATGCATTTTTATTTGAATTTGATGTACTATGTAGGGGATATGATTATACCATCGACCCCTAGAAACTGAAACTGTTTCCCTCTAAACTAAAAGGGGCTGCTTTAAGATGGTTTATGGGATTAGGTGGCGGGGTTATAAATAAATGGGATCAAATGAAAGAATCTTTTCTAAAAAAATATCAGGACTATTGCAGGTCTAGAGAACTGAAGGACGAAATATTCCAGATGATAGCTAGACCAAACGAAACATTAGAGGAGTATGTTGAACGTTTCCAGTATAATATACAAAGATCTCCTTATGCATCACTACCTTTACCTAATAATGTGTTGAAAACAACATTAATAAGGAGCATGAAGGAACAATGGATCGAAACATTAAACATTATGGGAAAAGGAGATATTTATCAAGAAAGTTTTGCTGACATTATTGATTTATGTATCAGGAGCTCGAGAGGCAGCACAAGAGTAAAATCGGTAGAACATGATCGGTTTGTAAGAGATAATAAAATCTCGTCAGAAAGAGTAACGCATGTAGAAATTGGAAATTTATTGGAAAATTTTAAAACTGATATACTAGGGACACTAACTACACAACTTGATATTATGCAGGCCAAGCATAAGCAAATGGAGGCAGAATAGAATTTGGCAATCTTCTATCCCAGATACAGGAAGAAGCATAGCCATAAGGAGTGTCCACTGGATGCAGTCCAAACATGTGCCATCTGCACAAAAGATCACCTTATGGAGAGATGTCCCTCACTTCCTAGATTGAAAGCAATATATAAGGAAGCAGAAGAAGAGCCAGAATCGATGTATTTTCTCAACCAGTGTCGTCAGTGGCAGCCGCGACAATCTGGTATGTTTCCAGACCCAGCTTCTTCTTTTCAGCCTCCACAATATAACGCTCAATAGTACAATATGTGGCAAAGTCAATTCCAACCCCCATCTCCAAACTGGTCACCACAGTCATTTCCTTCCTCAAACCCATGGCTGAATCAGGCAAGCCAATCTGGTTGGCCGAATCTTCCTTACACCCCACCATATTGGCAAAGCAACCCATACCCACCACAATGGACTCCCCCTACTTCACAAAGTGTAGCCTGGTAGAAAAACTAGCAGAGACCAATGCATCAGCCAGTAGGAACCATTCCTCTCCCTCAACCTACACTGCCAGCTTTACAACAAAATCCCCAGTCTAATCTGAGACCGCAACTCCCAGCCCAACCCAACCCCAATCCAAATAACAAACCGGTCCAATCTCTCCAAATCATAGAAACACCAGAAGTAGGACCCAATCTGAGGGAGTGTAATGATATTCAGTTAAGATCTGGGCGTATTATTGGAATTGAGGGAGATAAGATAGTTTATGCTGAAAATTAGTTACCCAGAGAACATCTGTTACAAGAAGAGGATGTGAATAAACAACAAACTCATAATCAAGAAACCACATCCTCTCCCCCGTTCCCAGAATGATTAGTCATACCTCAACCTATACAATATCCTGATTTTGACATTCTGGGAGAATTACAAAATTTGTACATCTAAATTCCATTCCTCCAAGCCATTCAAGATATCCCGATATATGCAAAAACTATCAAATAATTGTGCATAAAAAAACCAAGGAATAATATAACAAATAATCCAAGAGTCCAAGTAGTCGGCACTCTATTTGACTTATTATCAGGAAAAGAAACACCCATTAAATACGAAGATCCAGGAAATCCAATAGTAACTGTCCAAATTTATGGTCAGACTATGTCCAATACCTTAGTTGATCTAGGAGCTGCAATCAATATCTTAACAACCACTACTTGCCAAAAGCTAGGCATTACATCTGTAGAACCCACCTCTACCTTGTTAGAATTGGCTGACCGATCTGTGATTAGGCTAGAGGGCACACTGCATGATGTCATGGTCTCTGTTGACTCCTGGGAATATCCAACCAATTTTCTGATAATAAATCCCAAAACCCGACTTGATAGACATACATTGATTTTATGTAGACCTTGGCTCGCCACTGTCGATGCCTATATTGGTTGTCGACAAGGAAATATTATCATAACTAGGGGAACAGATATCAAGAACTTAGTTCTATATTCTCCAGCGCAGCCAAGTGTCACAATAGTCAAAACTAATAGGCACCCTGTATCATACCTTACTGATAACATTAGATCTCCATTAACTATACAAGAGGCACTTGATTTCAAAGACCAAACAGAAGACGATGCCATTAATAATTTCATTAGTCAAACTGAACTCACATCCTGCACACAATGTCATATGATAAAAGCAGCATTTGATAATGAATTAGAAGAAGATCCTCTGAAAGATACACATGATCATACAATCCCTGTCACCTTTGTTGCAAATAGTAAAATTGTGGAAATTGAACCGAGAAAAACCTTAAACATTAATGCCAACCTCACATCCGAACAAGAAATGAAGCTCATCCATGTGTTAAGGAAATATAAAGAAGCATTTGCATGGGACTACCCTAACATGAAAGGAATTGACCCCCAGTTATGTACACACCACATTTACATAGAAAAAGATGCAAGACCTATTCGACAGCCTCAAAGGAGACTAAATCCTCATCTAAAAGATGGGGTAAAAGCTGAACTTCAAAAACTTTTAGATGTCAATTTTATCTACCCTATCTCTGATAGTAAATGGGTCTCTCCGCTTGTGGTGGTACAAAATAATAATGGGAAATGGAGAATCTGTGTGGACTACAGGGAGCTAAATAAAGCAACACAAAAAGACCACTTCCCTCTCCCATTCATCGACCAAGTATTAGACACTTTGGCAAGAAAGAAATTATTTTCTTTCCTGGATGGTTTTAATGGATACAATCAGATATAGATTGCGCCTGAAGACCAAGACAAAACTACTTTTACTTGTCCTTGGGGAACATTTGCCTACCGAGTTTTACCTTTTGGCTTATGCAATGCTCCTACCACATTCTAAAGGGCTATCCTTAGCATTTTTGCAAACTTAATAAATGAAGGACTTGAAGTATATATGGATGACTTTACACCATACGGAGATGATTTTGATCCAGCACTGGATACACTAGAAAAAGTCCTACAACGCTGCATTGCTACCAGGCTTTGTTTAAGCCATGAAAAATGTTATATGATGATGACGGAAGGACTTATTCTAGGACACTATATTTTAGCAACTGGCATTCAGGTAGACCCAACCAAAATCCAAATACTTTTTCTTATCCCCACTCCTACCACTCAAACAGAGGTACACAGTTTTCTTGGATTTTCTGGTTATAACAGGAGGTTTATAGAACATTATTCACATATTGTTGCACCTTTGTATGCACTAACTGGTAACGTCGATTTTCTTTGGACAGAAAAATGTGAATGTGCTTTCAAGGATCTGAAGAAGCTCGTATCCACAGCCCCAGTCCTTTGAGGACCAAATTGGGATTTGCCATTCCAGATATCATCTGATGCCTCAGATACAGCCATTGGAGCGGTCCTTGGGCAGGAAGAGGATAGAAAACCATATGCAATTTATTACATTAGCAAAAATTTATCCCCGGCTGAATTAAACTACACTGTTACTGAAAAAGAATTTCTAGCTGTAATACATGCTGTCAATAAGTTTAGACATTACATTACTGGATATCCTGTTATCTTGTACACAGATCATTCTGCCATAAAATATTTAGCAAACAAGCCTATCACAAATGGAAAAATAACTAGATGGTTGATTTTATTGCAGGAATTTGATATTACAATCAAGGATCGACCTGGAAAAGAAAATCTTGTAGCCGATTTTCTCTCAAGAACTCCAAAGCCAATTGATGCAGCAGCAGTTGAAGATCAATTTCCGGATGAGCATCTGTTTGCTGTGGCTGTTGAAACACCCTGGTATGCTGATGTTGCCAATTACCTAGCAGTAGGTAAACTACCAAAGCATATAACCCCTAATGAGCGGAAACAGATTGTTCAACGGAGTACTCGATTTTCTTGGATTGGGGGCTATTTGTTCCACACAGGGGCAGACATGCATATCAGGAGATGTGTTCGAGAGGATGAAATCTTTGACATTTTGAAAGGCTGCCATGACGGACCATGTGGTGGACATTTCGCCGATCGCAGAACTGGACACAAAGTGCTACAAATAGGGTATTATTGGCCCATTATTTTCAAAGATGCAAAGAAATTTGTCCAAGCCTGTGACAGTTGCCAGAGATGAGGACGCCTTGGTCAGTCTGATGAGATGCCTCTGAAACCACAGCTAGTCATCGAACCATTCGAGTGATGGGCTCTTGATTTCGTTGGACCAATCAACCCATCATCAAACCATAAAACATATATTTTGGTGGCAACAGAATATGTCACCAAGTGGGTTGAAGCAGAGGCATTGCCAAGAGCTATAGAGGACTCTGCCATACAGTTCCTGTTCCATCTATTTGTACGTTATGGCCTTCCAAGAGAGATAATTACAGACGGTGGGCCACAGTTTGCTGGGAATAGAATAGTTGCAACACTCAACAACTATCATGTCCAGCATAAAATCACTACTCGATACCACCCACAGGCAAATGGGCAGGTAGAAAGCAACAATAAAATAATAGAAGCAATCCTAACGAAAACTGTTGCATCACATAGATGTGATTGGGATGCCAGACTACCTGAAGCACTGTGGGCTTACAGAACAACATGGAGAAGTACCACTGGTTACTCACCTTATCAACTAGTGTTTGGAAACAACCCATTTTCTCCATAGAATTCGAAATCCAAACATTACGAACAACACAGGAAGTTGGCTTAGATCTAACCGAGGCACAGATTAATCGATTACAGCAGATCAATGAGCTAGATGAAATTAGGCTCTCTGCACTTCAAAACACTGCTCTGATTCAACAGCAGTGAGCTAAATGGCATGATGCTCTCATTAAAAATAAAGTCTTTCACGAAGGAGACTGGGCTCTTTTGTATGACTCCAGGTTTCAGGACTTCCCCGGGAAACTCTAGACTCGTTGGTTCGGACCATACGAAATCCAAAAGGTACACTATTAATGGTTCTGGATATGCCTTCAAGGCAAATGGCCACCGAGTTCGTCTCTATGGCAAACCACTCACTCGGGAGTCCTTCTACCAGCAGCTACGCCGAGACTCAGATATGGAGATTTTTGGGGAGGAAGAGAAGTCTTCCTCACCTGTAATTCATTAAGGAATTTACTTCTTTTTATAGTTTGTACGTAATTTCTTTTCTTGAATCATTTTTGTACATATTTTTGAATCAACATTTTGCTGTTACTATTTCTGATGTTCCTTTTTTTTCAAAAGAACAACATTTTCTTCTGGCTGTTCCTTTTTCAAAAGAACAACCCCCGTTGGATCAACCGTCATTTTACTGTAATTTGGTTCTTTTTCTTTATTTTTGTCTTTTGTTGTTCCTTTTCCAAAGGAACAACATTTTCGATTTCTGCTGTTCTTTTTCCAAAGGAACGGCATTTGTGTGTTTTTGTTGTTCCTTTTCCAAAGGAACAACATTTTTTATTTCAGCTGTTCCTTTTCCAAAGGAACGACATTTGTGTGTTTTTGTTGTTCCTTTTCCAAAGGAACAACATTTTCGATTTTTGTTGTTCCTTTTCCAAAGGAACGACATTTGTGTGTTTTTGCTGTTCCTTTTCCAAAGGAACAACATTTTTTATTTATGCTGTTCCTTATCCAAAGGAACAACATTTGTGTGTTTTTGTTGTTCCTTTTCCAAAGGAAAAACATTTTCGATTTATGTTGTTCCTTTTTCCAAAGGAACGACATTTGCTTGTTTTGCTGTTCCTTTTCCAAAGGAACGACGTTTTTTATTTTTGTTGTTCCTTTTCCAAAGGAACAACATTTGCTTGCTTTGTTGTTCCTTTTTGAAAGGAACAATGTTTTTTATTTCTACTGTTCTTTTTCCAAAGGAATGGCATTTGCTTGCTTTGCTGTTCCTTTTCCAAAGGAACAACGTTTTTAATTTTTGCTATTCCTTTTCCAAAGGAACGAAATTTTTGTGTGTTTCGTTGTTCCTTTTCCAAAGGAACAACATTTTCGATTTCTGCTGTTCCTTTTCCAAAGGAACGACATTGGTGTGCTTTGTTGTTCCTTTTTCAAAGGAACAACGTTTTTGATTTCTGCTGTTCCTTTTCCAAAGGAACGCCACCTGTGTGTTCTGCTATTCCTTTTCCAAAGGAATGACATCTGTGTGTTCTGATGTTCCTTTTCCAAAGGAACAACGTTTTCCATCTTTGTTGTTCCTTTTTCAAAGGAACGACATTTGCGTTTTCTGTTGTTCCTTTTCCAAAGGAAAAACATTTGTGGACTTTTGTTGTTCCTTTTCTCAAAAGGAACACCACTTGCATACTTTTCCTCTCCTTGTGAAACAACTTGTTCCTTTTGCTGTTCTAAATTAAGGATGCTTATTGTTCCTGTTCTTTCAAGTCTTTTACAATACAGCTATGCACTTATGCAATGGATACAAAATCACAACATACTGAAATCTGTCAATCATAAATCACTATCTTTATAAGAAATTGCCCTGAATTGGTAAGAGGACAGAAGGAAGGACACGCTTATTCATCATCTTTTGTTGTCATTGTTCTACTAATTCTGCTCTGATTGGTT